>JAJOZX010001473.1:252500-472500 GCA_023014485.1 Bathynomus jamesi | reverse complement strand
GTCAAGAAGATGGATTGCTAAGGGTCAATCTCTACCATGGAATGAGGTTTTCTTTTAGAAAGTTTGTGTAAGACTGGGCATTCATTTTTACACCATCAGGCACTCTGTATGGGACAGCTACTTCATTGCCTATCAATCCTGCCCAAAACATGACACTACCTCCACCTTGTTGGCGTCTTAATCTCGATGGTAGAAATTGGCTCTCGGCAATCCATCTTCTTGACCAAACATCAAGTCCCTCAAGGGTTGCTTTTCATTCATCGGTAAACAATATAGTATTAAAATCTGTTTTCACGTACTGACGCGCCCATTCAACACGCTGCTTCTTGTACGTGGGTGTTACTGGTGACTGAATCGTAGGTTTACACGTCTTGCCAATTGTTTGGAGGATTCCACATCGAGATGTTCTTTGTACATTGTGTATGCCAGCCTGCTCAAAAACCTCTTTACTTGAGGACAATGGATGCTTTGCAATTTGCGCTTGATTACAGATATCTGCCGCCTTGTCACTTTTCTTATAGCAACTTTATCACTTCGCTGCCTCAGTTTGGTACCCTCCGCTACAAACTTGTTTACAATTCGATAAGCTCGGCCAAACTGCTTCGCAATTTCAATAGATTTTATATTTTCAGCGAGTAACTTGACTATTTTTCTTTTCTCAGTTAATGTTAAATCCTTCTTCTTACCCATTTTCACCATTTAGATCCGTAAATAGAATACTTGCTTAATAATTCGAAACACAATATTTTACATATTTTTCAATAAAATGAGATAATTATTTTAATTATCAAAATATTTTATCGAAATGAATACCATCAATGCTGCTACATATAGTGATTATCTGCTACAAATTTCATTGAAATCAGGGAAAATCTTTTGAAAACATTGGAGAAAATGTAATCTGCTTAATAAGTGCGAACGCAGTGTATACTGCTACATATACTGTGCCCAAAGGACGATAGCGAGCTACCGCTTGTATTTACTACTAACACGACACTGGAAAAAGGGAGGGCGCTCCCCCCATTGTATCCGCGCTTGATTAGCACAAGGTTAACGAACACTGATTAAAGGCAAAAGACATTTTAAAATATTGTTAATTTTATACATTCCCGAAATGTTATTGAAGTTATTTTTAAAATGGATGAATGTACATTCTAGAATATTCCTTTCAATTATATTTGTTTTTAACGCGAACTTTAGAACTCTCCCACTTAATAGGTACTATGATTACATCTATACATATGGTTAAACAATGCATTAGAGTTATTTGCTGTTCTGGACCTTTTCCAGTTTGTGTACCGTTTTTCATATAATTTATTTTTGAGAATATTTTTGTTAAAACTAACGAAAATATCACGACTTAACCTAACCAATTATCAAGAGCGTACAGTTGATTTATTAGTAAATAGTAAATACTATTCCAGAAACAAACAATGTTATAATTAATAATAGATCAACTGTACACCCTTGATAATTGGTTAGGTTAAGTCGTGGTATTTTCGTTAGTTTTAACAAAAATATTCTCAAAAATAAATTATATGAAAAACGGTACACAAACTGGAAAAAGTCCGCTGTTCTACACGCATGTTTATGTCGTTTTTTTTCACCCTGATACCAAAGTTTTTCCCGTTTGACCTATATAAACTGTTACATCGTAATACATCCGATCGAATACGCACAACCATCATCATTCAGGGCTATTCTTTATTGGCTGAGATTTAACCATATTATTGTACTTACAGAGTGCGTTGATGCCAATTGTTTAAAGTAAGGTTGGAACATATTTAACAGTTACACCATTATAATACCTATTCTTAGCTTTCCTAAAAGACAGTTATCTTGAAATGGAATAGGACATCATAATTTAGCACCAATATTCATGATACTGCATAACTCACAATCTAAAAATTCAGGACTGACAACTCTCAATGCTCTGAGAAACATAGAAGAGGAGATATTTTATCGAGGAGTAAATGGTCAGAATAAAAATGCACACGAGTTATTATTAGTAGGCTTATGGAAAATTTCAAATTTGAATTGATTCATGCATCTCTGAATTTTTAGATCAAGACCTTGTTTATACGGTTTAGTTAAAACACAAAGTTAACAATTCCGCGAGGCCTATTGCTAGCTCAGTAAAGACCGTGTGTGACAATTCCGCGAGGCCTATTGCTAGCTCAGTAAAGACCGTGTGTGACAATTCCGCGAGGCCTATTGCTAGCTCAGTAAAGACCGTGTGTGACAATTCCGCGAGGCCTATTGCTAGCTCAGTAAAGACCGCGCGCGTGTGTGTATGTGGTGTGTGTGTGTACGAGGCCTTCAGAAATCCACGAGGCCGAGGACATACATTTTTTAAAGGCCTCGAGGTCGAGGCCTTTTAACGGGAGGCCTTACGAGGCTTTAAGATTGTTAGGCTGAAGGCATTTGCACCCACAGGTATGATATTCGGATGCAAATAACGAATGCGGTATTTGCACCTCTGGGTGCAGATACTCCTAAATCTTTTACGAATAAGCTCCTCCATGCCTTGGGAAGGCTCAACAATCTAGTCTAGCCTAGCCTAGGCCTAAAGCTCTTCCAAAGGTAACCTACCGTAGTTTCACACTACCCTGTATCTCTGTTATTTTATTTATTTTGATTGGGTTCAGATTCCCAGCTGAGCCTTGAACGGCCAAGCTCTGAGGGTCTACTTTAACTTATGGCCAAGTTAGCTAGCCTAAAACAAACTTACGGACTTGGAGGTCCTATTAGGTCCTACCTCAGGGTTGCTGACTCGATGTGGGCCTACTTTAGGCCTCAGTAGCATAAAATTAAGAAAAACAAACGGGGCACTATTTATGGTCTTCTTTCTAAACCTTCCAACAACAACAACGCAACCTGCACCATTGCACGATGCAACAATCTTGTATCTAAACAACCAAACTGAATTGCATGAGAGCTCTCTATAAGACCACGCCCTGTAAGTGCTGCATTCAACAAACTCGTAGAAAAAAAAACGACCCAGTGCCCCAAAAAATGATGTCACAAGTGCCCAACGGTCAAATACTTAATTTTTAGTTTGTAATAAGTATTATTTTGATTTTCTAAAAAGTATACAATACATGAATTTATTTAATCTGCAAAAGTGCACTAAGGTTTCTCTGTTTCCTATTTTTTGTACATATAAATACTTAATTTTCTCATGAACACATGAGCTTTGATGTTTTTTATTATTAATCCTATAATTATCTGGATTCTAGACGTCCATATGGAACTGATGAAAACTTTCGCCCTTTGGGTATGGTGGGCGCCATGGATACAAGGTTGACCAAAAGGGGACGCAGTGCCAAAAAGGTTAGGAACCCCTGAGTTAGATGAAGAGTTGCTGAAAGCAACAGTGGAGGAAAACCCAACGGTAACTGTAAGAGAACTTGGCCCGCAGCTCGGCGTTACCCATATGACCATTCATCGTCATTTGAAGCTGTTAGGAAAAGTAGTGAAGCTTGGAAAATGGGTTCCGCATGATTTGTCACAAGCGAATCTTCAACATCGAATCGATATTTGCACATCACTGCATTCTCGGCAACTGTAGGCACAGTTTTTGAACCGGATCGTCACTGGGGATGAAAAATGGGTCCTCTATAACAATATTAAGCGTCGACATCAGTGGCTTAGCCGTGAAACAAAGCCTGAACCTCAGCCAAGGAATGGACCCCATCCAAAGAAAATTTTGCTATGCGTTTGGTGGGATAAACAAGGAATTATTAATTTTGAGCTTCTGCCAGATAACCAAACAATCACAGCTGAAGTCTACTGCCAACAACTCCAACGATTGAAGATGGCATTACAAGAAAAACGTCCTGCATTAATTAATCGCGGAGGTGTTCTATTCTACCAGGATAACGCGCGCCCTCACACTGCTCGAATTACCACTGCCCAATTAGAGGCATTTGGTTGGGAAAAAATGCCTCATCCACCTTATTCTCCGAACATCGCACCTTCAGACTACCATTTATTCAGGAGTCTGCACCACCACCTAGACCAGGGGTTCCTAACCTTTTTGGCACTGCGCCCCCCTTTGGTCAACCTTGTATCCATGGCGCCCACCATACCCAAAGGGCGAAAGTTTTCATCAGTTCCATACGGACGTCTAGAATCCAGATAATTATAGGATTAATAATAAAAAACATCAAAGCTCATGTGTTTATGAGAAAATTAAGTATTTATATGTACAAAAAATAGGAAACTGAGAAACCTTAGTGCACTTTTGCAGATTAAATAAATTCATGTATTGTATACTTTTTAGAAAATCAAAATAATACTTCTTACAAACTAAAAATTAAGTATTTGAACCGTAAGTATTTGACCGTTGACCACCTCACGCCCCCCCCCCCGGTTGGGAACCGCTGACCTAGACGGACAAAAGTTGCAATCCAGGGAAGCTATCGAAAACGAAGTGATCGCTTTTTTTTTTAACTCGAAACCAAGGGATCTCTTCGAACGTGGCATAAAAAAAACTTTTCTACAGGTGGGCGGAGGTTATAGAAAAAGAAGGGAATTATATTGATGATTAATTTGTCATTATGTCATTTAATTTTTGTTCTGAATGAACTAAAAAATCGAGCAGAATATATGTTACACCCTTATATTTGCGCCTGATATTTCAACATGTTATACTGTATATGTAATTTGATTCAAGAGTATAATTGCACCTGATATTATCCATTAATTAGACATTTTTAAAGTTAGCTATATGTATAATACTTTATATTATTAAAGTAAATGAAAAAGACCGAAAAAATTATTTACAAACAAAATAACAATTTACATCTCAGTTATGATGCCGATATTAGCAAAATTATTGTTTACATCCGATATTATATTGTATATTCATTTAAAATCATAATATTTTTAGAAGTTTATATGCTACAATTTACGACGGGCTAAAAACAAAATTATCGACGCTAGTAGCTAGTTATTTTATCAGTATACCATGTGGTATTCTTCTCTAGTTTGGCCTATTTTTTGTACAGTACAATAGTTTATACACACAAATAACACAAACACATTATACGAGCTCATTTCAACTGATGACCAACTGATAGATTGCTTTCCTGTACTAGTTTTGCCACATTAAGTCAATTGGTCTACTGCTGACTGACTGAATAATATTTATATACCGCGACATATATAATATTTATGTACCTAACGTCACAGTGACGTGTCACTAAACCATTGGTCACCTAACTGGATAGTATTTATCAAAAACTGCCGCCTGACTAGTCACCTGTCTGAATAATATTTATCAAAGTATGTCGCCACATACGGTCACCTGTCAAGTCATGGTCCTCACCTGAAGAATCTTCACCCTAACGATACCGGGGTTTGAAAATTACAGAACAAAACAAATCAGGATTCCCTAAGGCCTCACAAAAGTCACGAGGCCTTTCCACATTTCAGCTGGCCTCGAGGCCGACGCCGAGGCCAAGGCCACTTTTGAGGTCCGAGGCCGAGGCCAGGCCTCAGCCCCATGTATGGTATATATATATATATATAAATGAATGCCTCCCACCAGGATTCGAACCCAGCACCTCTCGAGTAGAAGGCGAGGACGTTAACCATTATGCTATAAGGTAAGTTAGTACAACCTAGTGCAAATTACAACACTCGAGGAAACAACATTTTCGCGTCCAGGTGTGTTTTCAATACTACTCCCCCCCCCCTCTAATCTCGAGGTAATAACAGCATATGCACCAAGTTGTGCTTTTACTTTCATACATATATATTTATAATAATAAAGAGACTACCCAAAGGTATCCACTTTCTCTACAATGTTAGAGGAGGCCTACAATAAAGTTATCCTTACCCCCACCCCTTCTGGGCATCCCCCAAGGATAGGTTATATAAACTGTGTCTGGGAACGGAGTCGATATGTCCCTGATTGAAAGGTTCGACCTGGGAACTGCCAAAAGACGGGTTATATACTAAAGACAAGCGTCATTAACTAACTGTTAAGCATCACTTGACTATCAATTAATAACTAACTCAGAATAATTATTTCATATTTGCATCAGTAACGGATAAAGGTGGAATTGTTCACTTTCTGCGAATTCCTTCATCAGTGGCAGTCTGCAATAAGTGACCCACTCATTGATCTGCCACCGCTCCCCCAATATATTTATATACTGTGTGTGTATATATATATATATATATATATATACAGGGTGTCCCGTAAGTCTGGACCCATAGGGAAAAATAATAAAATTACAAAATAGTCCAAAAATTTATTACATAATCTGTTCAAAGTGTCCGCCGTTGTGTCGCACACATACTGTAGTTGAAGACGCAATCTCCACTGCGACAGCACTTTCTGAATCACAGTCGCAGAAATTTCTTGACACGCCTCCACAATGCGTGCTTTAAGGTGGAAAATGTTCTGAAGTTTGACCTCGTACACTTTGGCTTTCAAGTGGCCCCACAAATAAAAATCATAATAAAAAATAATAAAAAAATAATAATAATAAAATAATAATAATAACAATAAAAAATATATTATAAATCCCTATGGGTCCAGACTTACGGGACACCCTGTATATATATATATATATATATATATATATATATATATATATATATATATATATATATATATACTGTGCGTCGATCTCTGCACACGGAAGTCAAAATAGTGGCCCCATCTCTCATTCTCAAAAAAAAATTTAGTATTAGGTCTTTTTTTTCTACTTTTACTATAAGGACCCAACTGCTACCTCATGCTTGGGAAGAGAGGCTTTGGAATCTCTATAAATAACATCATTTAACGCCCGTAGGTTGAGAGAGACAGGATGGAGGGGTCCCAGGGGTACTGGCGCGATGAATGGAGTGTGGCTAGTGCCCCGTTAAGCCCATTCCTAACGCGTAATGGCCTGACCAGCCCCCCTGCGGTCGTTCTTTGGTGACCATTTGATGGTGCTTGGCTGTACTGCTCTTATGTGAGAGAGCTTTACTGCCCAGCTGGCTGCCAGACCAGCGGAGTCTCGGGGGGTAGCTGCTGGGTCTGGTGGGATAGCCCTTGAACACTGGATTCTAAGAGTATGGCCGCTTGTGAGTGACTAGTAAGATTTAGTAAGGAGCTGTATCTCGCTGTCGCTCGTGGCGGGAAATCCGTGATGCCTGCATCGCGAGTGTTTGTCAGTTGGTAGCTGCGACACGTTTGGGACTGTCCGGCCCTGGGGGAGACCCTTGTCGGTGCGGCAGCAGCGAGAAATGTAGTCTTCTGGCTGGGGTGAACGTCACTTGCAGAGAGGCGGATGCGGCTTGCGCGGGAAGAATTCACACACACACACCCCTCCTTTTTTATGTACTCGTCAGAACGTTTTCGATAGTTTTCAATGCTGGAACGCTTTATCTTATTCAGTGTATACGGAGTTAGAAAAAAAATAAGTTACAATGACTGGACCACAGAAACTGAAGGCTGAGTGCGCGAGGTGTGGAGTAAACCAGTGGGTGACGAACTTCAAAGAAGCTTGCTTCGAGAAGATCAACCACTCCACATGTGCCGCTTTTGCAAACTACTGCAGTTATACGAGAAGCTAGATAAGAGGGTCCGGCGGCTCGAGTCGTCCAGATCGGCTGTTGGAGGCGCGGCGGTCGCTGACGCGGCTGCGCCCTCCACCCCGAAGCTTACTGATAGGATAGCTGCCCTGGAAAGGCGGTCCAGCGGCGGACTGGACAGAGCTCGAGACCGCGGAGAAAGAGTAGAGGTGCAACCGGGGACCGGAGCGCAAAATCAGTGTCAGGAATCGCCAGCGACCGACGTGGAATGCTCGGAACCGTGACGCAAGGTGGAGGGAAGGGAGGGCGCAAAGAAGGGGCTGATAGAGAAGGGTGGGAAGGGGCCGATAAAGAAAAAGGGTGGAAAGGGGCCTACTGATGGCCCAAAGAAACCGGAGTGGGTCGGGTGCTCTAAGTGCGGCTGAGTCTACGGGTGGCGACGGGTATCGAAAAGTATCGGGCAAGAAGGCTACGAAGCCGAAGCCTGAGACCGCGGTTGCCACTGTCAGGACCTCCAACCGCTTTGGTCTCCTGTGCGCGAAGGAGGAAGAGACTGTTTTGATTGGGGACTCACAGATCAGGGTCCAGAAGTACTTTGCTTCTGCACACAGGGACAGGAGGAAGGTAAGGTGCTTACCCGGGCGGGAAACGGCGCACTTAAGGAAGGAGCTAGAGAAGCTACGCGTGGCTAGTCGGAGAACTGCGATCGTTGTCCACGCTGGTGGCAACGACCTGTTCCTCAAAGGCGGTAGGGTAGGTTCGACCGAAGGGGTCATCACCGAGATCATGCCTCTTGCGGATGATCTGAAACTTAAGACAGACTGGGGAATGTTGATGGGTATTTTACCGCGGATGAATGCCAGTGACAACGCGCTCAGTAAGGTCATTGGCATCAACTAGAGGGTGCAAGACTTGTGCGTCCCACCGGGCGAGAGGTTTGTTGACCGCTTCATCAGAAAGATGGAGTCCATCTCAATGTCAAGGGTAAAGGTATGCTAGGCGCGCTGCTCGACCGGCACCTATACCGTATGGTGAGGTCAAGCGGACGTACCTTCAACTGAAGGTACCAATGTACAGCTGGGTGACCCTCCTTCCCTGTTGGAGGGGGCTCAGGCTCCTGCAGAAGTTGCCCCCTCGGTGGTGAGGGGCTCTTCAACTCCCGACAGCCCTGATTGTTCGGGAAACGGGTCGTGCTAGGGGGCGGTCAGAATAGGGAAGGCTCCCTCCGTGCAGTGCTTTTTAATGCTAGGTCGATTAGGAATAAGTTTTGCGAGCTACGGGCGCTCTTATCATCAGAATACCAGGATATCGTTGCTATCACCGAGTCCTGGATTCATACTGATCGTAGGGACTACGTTGGGGAGTTCGAGATTTCCGGGTATAGAATGTTTCACAAGGACCGCACCGGTGGGGCGGGGGGAGGGTTACTAATATACGTCAGGGACACGTTGAGCCCGGTTGACTGCCAGTTCCGATCGGAACGGGAGCTGCTTGGCGTCGATCTGAACCTGGGAGGGACGAACTATAGGTTAATCTTGATGTACAGACCTCCGCATCTCCTCCTCGAGGAGGATACAGCCCTGTACACCGAACTCCGTAGCCTGCTAGGGGACAGGGTGTGTGTAGTTTTAGGAGACTTCAACTATCGCGGCATAAACTTGGAAGACAGGACTGCTGATGCCGAAGGGAGGAGGTCAGTTGACTTTGCTGATGAGAACTTCCTGACTCAGTGGGTCAATGGGCCTACACGAGGAGAAAGCGTTCTAGACTTAGTATTCACGACCGAAGACAACCTCGTCACTGACCTCACCACTGACGAATCGTTGGGCGGGAGTGATCACAGTCTGATTAGGTTCTGTGTCTGCGTCCCTCGGGTGAAGCGTAGTAACTCGAGAGGCAGTAAGCTCTATCTACGGCAGGCGGACTTTGTTTGGCCTCCGGGATAGCGTAGGTGAGATGGGGTTAGAGGTCGGCGGCGATGTTTAGGAAGTGTGGAGTGCATTCCGGGACCAGTTTATGGTGCTGCAGTCTGCTGCCATACCCTCAAAACCGGTCACCCCTTCTTCAACGCAGCCTAAGTGGTTCAGTCGGGACATTGCTTCGGCTATCCGAAATAGGAAAGCTGCGTATAGGAAGGCGAAGGCCAATCGTTCCCATGAGAACACTGAGACGTATGTCCGTCTGTGCAGGGAAGTCAAGGCGAAGGTTAGGCTAGCCAAACAGAACGAAAAACTCCGGGTGGCAAGCCTCTGCAAGGCGAACCCTAAGGAATTCTTCAGTTGTTAATAGTAGAAAGCCCATTAGAAGTATATGCCCATTAAAGGACCCCAGCGGCACGTTGCGGACCTCCGACGCAGACACCGCTAATATGCTGAATGAGTACTTTGCGGGAGTGTTCACCAGGGAGAACATCCGCGTCATCCCTGAGAGGCGTCAGGCATGAAGGTGCTGGCCTGGATAGTGTTCGGTGTACCACGACAGTCGTTGCCGATAGAATAGACAAACTGAATGCGTTTAAGGCTCCTGGGCCAGACCAGTTCCTCCCCAGAGTCTTGCGGGAAGTGCGCGAAAGTCCAGGGAAAGTCCAGGGAAAGTCCAGGGAACTATCGTCCGATTAATCACTTCGGTTGCAGGAAAATTATTAGAGGAAATAATAGCGGATAGGATCATTGACATTTGGATTCCTACAAGCTGCTTGGGGACTCCCAACATGGTTTTAGACGACATAGGTTGTCTCACCAACTTGCTCGAGTTTTTCCATGTTATGTGGAGTGAGTACGATAAGAGTAGGGCGATTGATATACTTTCTCTCAACTTTCAGAAAGCCTTTGATAAGGTACCTCACCGCCGGCTAATGGCCACAGTCCGCGCGCTGGGTATCGGTGAGGAATAGATAGCTGGATTGGAAACTGGCTGAAGAATAGGAGAGAGGGTTGTAATAAAGGGGCTAGCTCGGGTTGGGGCTCGGTCACTAGCGGGGTTCCTCAGGGTTCCGTTTTGGGGCCACTGTTGTTTATCATTTAGATAAATGATATCGACGCTGACATCGTCAATAGGATCGCCAAATTCGCTGATGACACCAAGCTTGGGGCCAATGTTGGGACGCCCGAAGCGATCGAGCAACTGCGAGCGGACCTACGTAGGATAGGTGTGTGGTCCGAAAAATGGCAAATGCCGTTTATCTTGGGTAAATGCAAGGTCATGCACATTGGCTACACCAGTCCCAAGTCGGACTACTCCATGTTGGGGAGTAATATCGAGGCCACTGATTTGGAAAAGGACTTTGGTGTGCTAATTAGCAGCGACCTTAAGTTTACCAAACAGTGCGTAGAGGTGGAAAAGAAAGCCCAAAAGGTGTTAGGTTATACGAGGAGGCAATTTCGATTTCGGAACAAGGAGATTGTGCTCTCTCTGTACAATTCCCTGGAGTATGCTGTGCAGTTCTGGTCGACCACCCTCAGGAAACATATTGACAGGCTGGAGCGAGTCCAGGCGAGAGCCACAAAGTTAATCCCTTCCATTAGGCATATGGGCTGCAATCGACGCTTACGCGCCCTGAATTTGTTTTCGCTGGAAACTCGGAGGCTGCGCGGTCAACTCACCGAGGTTTTCACGCTCTTACACAGGTTCAACGATGTCGATTTTAGAAACATGTTTAGTTTAAATGATAGCTCAACTCGCAACAATGGTTGGAAGTTGGATTTTAAGCGGTTTAGCAGTAGTGTGTATGGGAATCACTTTACCTATAAGATCTGTGACACGTGGAGCAGGCTACCTTCAGAAGTTGTGAACAGTTAGTTCCTCTGTGGATCAGTTCAAGAAAAGGTTAGACCGAATCTTGCACGCTATTTGAGGGTGTAGGAATTTTTCTCAGATGGCACCTGTTGCCATAAGTACCTCCTCGGTATGGGCCGCAAGGCCTTTTGAGGTAATTCTTTTCCTTGTAACTCACACTCTCTCTCTCATATATATATATATACTAAAGTGCATGTGGAAAACTTTTTATTTTAGGGTGACAACCATCCTCTATATTGAGTTATAAAATCATTAATTTATTCCAATTGTAATATATTAAAAGTTAAAAAATAAATTTGAGAACCTTAAAAAGACAACAATTAATATACAACGAATTTGTAAACATTGAACTATTTTGGTGTATTAATTAAAAGTTTTCTAACCAATGAGTCTGAAATAAACCAGATATACAGTTGACTGACTTTTTGTTAGGAGTGTAAACGCGGTTCTTTATATAGTTGGTTGTTTAACTTTATAAAGATAAGCAAGGTATGTTTATCTACGTTTGATGCGTGTACGAGATGTTCCTTATCGTAAATTATTGACAAAATTATCACCATGACGTCAATATATCTTATTTACTGTCTATATATACTGTATATATATATGTAGGAATGATAGATTGATGATGAATGAATGATAAAAGGATGGATGAATGATGATTGTCCATCTGTCTACCCCTTAAGACTACGTACGATCTTAATTTTCACCTTTCACTTCATTTGAATGGGCGTAAAAGAAACGTCATCCGTGGGACATACGTCGCGCCCGCACACGCAGTATCGAAAGGGTTAAACGGCTTGGGTAATCTGCGGCAAATTTAGTACGCACATTGAAGGAGAACTAGGGGAGGTTTCAGTAATACAACCGCCCCTCCCCCTGGGAGGAGGCCCCCTAAACGGGGATGAAATTGCAATCCACTCAGAAACGTAATAAATCATTAACACTAGGTATATTCCCCGAGTCTAAAGCCGGAGTATGCCCCGTATTTAAGTCAGATGACCCAAACACACTACCGAATTATCGTTCCATTTCCCTATTGCAAACTTTACGTAAACTATTTTAAAAAATCTATACAATAAACTTACTAAATTCTTAAATAAATGCGATATCTTAACTAAAGCACAATTTGGGTTTAGAGGTGGGCATACGACGGAAGATGCCATAAACACGCTATTAGAAAATGTTTGTCAGAACCTAAACGCGCGGTCTTGGTCTTTCTCGATTTGTCAAAAAAAAACCATTTGATACACTTTCGCGAGAAATTTTATCGAATAAACTTCACATTTACGGAATAAAAGGAAAAAGTCTCGATTGGTTCAAATCGTATCTGACAAATTGTTATCAATACATCAGGTTAAAACAATTTATTCGACGAAGCGATGCTAACTAGTGGGGTCTCACGAGGATCTGTTCTTGGGTAATTACTATTTTTAATTCACGTTAACATTAAATTGCGTACAATATGCGGATGATACCACATTTACTCCTTCCTATCACACTTCAAACCTTCTGATAAATGAAACGAACATACAATTTCAGCATGTTTATAAATGGATGTGTTCTAACAAGTTTTTGCTAAACCTGTCAAGTTATTTTACATGATTACTATAAAGCATATAAATACAAACTATCACAAAACAAATGGTACACTACTACTACTACTATTGCAAAAGTGAATGAAGCTAAAGTGTTTGGCATTAATTTAGACGAAAAACCTAAATTTCAAGAGTCTCGTAAAACATATGAAATCCAAAATGCAGTATTAAGATTTCTATTCATATTATTTATCCAGTTCAGTCCTTTGACATACCTGGTACGTCATAGCAACCAGAGTAAACGTATCAAATATGCGCGGAGAGAAGGGGGGTTAAACGAAAAAAAAACACTATTCCTCAAAACGCACTCCTTACCCTACCTATATCATTCCTTCATCCACCCGCATTTATTATACAGGCATACTCCGCATAACACGGATTCGTTCAACGTTGATTCGCCATAATGCTGATAAAACCTTGACACCATTCCCCGAACAGCGATGCTTCAGATTCGCTCTTGCACGTTTTTGTAGCAAACTTTTGAAAATTTCTCTGCACTTTATTATTTACTATTTAGATACAAATTTTAAAAATAAAAGCTTTTTTTAACGTTGAATGGAACAAAGTTAATTTTAAAAATAAGCGCCATTTTAAAAAATGTAGAAAATAACATTTTTTCCAAAACTAATATGGGGTTAATTTTTAACTAAAAATTAAACATACAGTATACAATGGTAAATAGGGAACAGCTTTTACCCGTTTGGCTTGAAGATTGTAATAAAAAAAAAGAATTTGCGTAGCGAGATGACAATTCATTTGAAAGCGCTCACGTACGAAGAAACTTTTACTGTTGCTAGTCGCGCTCTCACGGATGGTTTGACAGATTAAAGAACGTAATAATGAGCGCGCTTTTAGCTAAAAATTAAACATATTCGTAACTAAATTGTTTGCGGTTCTTTCACAATTAAAACTAGTTCATTTTCACGCACAAAGACTGTTTTTTTCAGATTTTTCTTTATCATCGACATCCGAGAACGAAACACTTTATTTCACATTGATTACATTCCCCGATCAACGCTGATTCACGTAACGCGGTACTTTCCGCGGACGAATTAACCGCGTTAATCGGGGTATTGCCGTATTGCATTACGACAGTGGGCAACTCCAAAGAATATATAAAACATTCTTCGGAAGTTATTCATAAAAGATGCCCGCGAACCCTGTCAAATAATAACGGTCAAATTCACACTCGCCCAATGTTTAGAAGAGCTAACTATTTTAAAACTGAATGACCTTATAGAAATTCAATGTTGCTCTCAATATGTCCAAAGTTATCAATAAAAATAAACGTGCATCAAATTTATCATCAATATAACACGTAGACTCGCGGGAAATTTTATATACAAACTAAACTATAAAATCGAAACTGCGGCAAATGTAGTCTCTTTCAAAGGAGCAGATGTATAGAATAATGCCGTTATTTCGTACATTTTGAAATACCAGTTTCATCGTTAAATGTATTTCGCAAAACATTAAAGAATTACTTCATTAGCCCCTACTGATGTAAAAGTTCCTTACTGCTATTATTACTATAGTAATTAAGTCCCTATTTTGTAATTATGTAAAATAAGACACGACTCGCACAAAATCATATCCGATCTCAACTTCCCAAAATCTATCCTTTCATTAATTTCATTTTCTGATATACAACTGATCATTTATTTAAAATTGCCTAAAATAATCAAACTATGAGTTATTATTATTATTATTATTTCTCGATATTTCACTTCCCGTACGTAATAAACTGAATCACGCTAATTTTGCCTAAAAAGCTTCCATGCTTCCAAAGGCATATTCAGATTAGAATATTTCAAATATATTCATGTCTATCATGTACGCAAATTGCTCAGAAAAAATGTTAAAAAATATTGTACAACTTCACTCTCAGAAAAAGAAAACTTGCATCAAGTTGGTTTGAATTTGAATCTTTGTATATAAAATTGGTATTTAACCTGGGGGTAAAATTCGGCCTCTTTTTAGGGGGTGGTAACGAGCTGGCGCCACTGTCCAAAAAAGAGTCGAGTTATGGTTCCACTAAAATTGTGTTATTCTTTCCTAATTTTCCTTTTCTTATACTTACCATTTAAAAAGGGGAGGAAAGGGGGGGGGGGGTAATTACAGTTTTATTGGCTAGCTCAAGGGGTAACAGTACGAAAAAGGTTAAATATCACTGGTAGAGAGCTACCGTACATACTTCGGAGCAGCAAGTACTAAGCTTCTTTTTTTTTGTAGCGAAATTCATTCTCGAGAATGAATATCCACAACGTAATTTTCAATATACGTTGAATAATTCTCAACGATACACTACTTTACGACATAATGAACACCTAAACATACAAAGTCTCCCCTTGTTTACTTTCAAATGCGCGTTGGTTGCGAGGCCAGCTCCGTAGGACAAACAGTCCTACAATTAAAACAACGGTTACACTGACAGACCGAGACATTCCCAATGGGCTGGACGATCTTTATCCGAACCAGATAACAACTCCTCCATGAGAAACTACTCAAACTACTATTCCCACCTCATATTAGTATTAAACAGCTTCAAAATATTCGCAAACAGCTTCAGTGGATTAGATTTTAAAATTGCATTTCACCTTCACATTCATCGTTTATAACCCAGATTAAAATGAACGAGTCAAGCTTCACACAGCCACTTCTCATCGCGTATTAAATAACTTGATATTTTAAAACTCGTTCTACATTAATTCTTATCTTCTAATTGTTTTGTGAAATTTTTATTTTTTTTATTTTTTACGTTACGTACAGGGTGTCCGGGCTTAAATGGCAATAAAATACATTTATAATGTTTTATTTTATTGCCATTTAAGCCCGGACACCGTGTGTGTGTGTGTGTGTGTGTGTGTGTGTGTGTGTGTATTTGCTAACTTTTTGTAGTTTGCTAAATTTTCGGTGGAGAATCTTGTTAAAATTCTCTGAAGGAATTCTAAATGAAGTCCCACTTAAACTTCTTTACGGTTTCAATTAATATAGGCAAGAGTCGTGAGAGATTTTCCCTTCATAAAGGATGATTACTTTATTATAGCAAAAACTTAAATAAGTTTTTAACAACTGAAGTTCAAGCAAAAGACCCCTCGCGTTTCGTTAAGATTAGATATGAACGACATTCAATCGCCGAGCTTCACGCGTGAGAATTTGGTCAAGAACGAGTATGACCCTTTTAAGCCAGCGTCCGTACCTCAGTGGGTAACACGGTTTCCCTATGAGCGAGCGAAGCGAAGACACCGAGATCGGGGATTCGACTCCCGATGATACTAGTAATGACAACCCCGAAGTTAGGACAATGGGGACGCATTCGCCACACCTGAGCGTCGTACCAGTTGCTCTCCCTCCTCCACTAATTATCATCATAATTTATTAACCATTTAATAAATTAAAGATATTTATTGTTCTACATTCTCAAAGCGAGTATTGGATACGAGAGAACGTTTACAATACCTTTTAAAACATACGTAAAGAGTCATGAAGAGGCTTAATAATAAAAGTGACGATATAAATGTGAGAAAAATTTTTAAAAACAGGCCGCGCCTTCGGTTCCGTCGGGCTCGTGATCACTTCGTGATCTTTAACGCCGCTCATCTTCTTAGATCCGATCCTAATGGGCGACTGAGCCGTCTGAGCGAGACACATTAGACACCCACTTTACGCGAGTCAGCCAATCGTAACGAGCGACTGAGCGAATGAGATACAGTATTTGTTATTCAGCTCAACCGCGCAAAGGTTTTTTATTTATTTATTACTTATAGATAGATAGATGTAATTGTTTCAAATAGGAATAATATAAAATTTTCTCTTTAATAATATATGACTTCTCATTTCTGAATCGAGATGATGAGAATATCATTTAAAAAAAATTAAAAAAAATTGTTTCGAGTATCGTAATGCTTGACTATACTCATGTTGCTTTTCTCATTTTCTAACAACAGATGTTCGGGATACGCCGGTGACCCAATACTCCGCGTTATCCCTTTTCGTGGCGTGTGAAATTTGATGAAGGGGAATGATGCTCTTTACTCGCATCCCGCCACGCGTGGCTAGTCGGGAAACGTGGTGAATATTTTGCAAATTTTGGAATTTTTTCGGTACGATAATTATTTTTTTTTTTTTTAGAATTTAGAAGCATTTAGATGTTAAAAATGTTAAGTTTTGAATTTAATGGAAAACAAATAATTATGTAACAAAGTTTATTCTTTAACCTCCTTCAAAACGGCAAAAGGTCACGTGACGAAGGGGACCTAAGCTTTACTAGGGGTCGCTACAAAATCTGGACGCGGAGGATGGTTTCCCATTCAACTACTACCCAGACCCAATGTCGCTACGGGAAGCGGCGTTACGACAGTGTTTATTACAAGATAAAAAAAATCTCTCTCTCTCTCTCTCTCCTACGTAACACTTACGAATATAAAGCGTACCTTTAAGATATGAATTTTGTTTAGTCGTGTTCAGATCTTGGAGAAGAGAATCGAGTTCTGATAAGTTGTTGGAAATAGCGGACCGTTGGGGCGTCGGATTGGGACCGGAACTGCTACGAGTCTCGGTCCGCACTTCTTCTCTCATTTCACGACGATACATCTGAAAAAGAAAAAGGAAATACGTTAAAAGCCGCGATTACGCGATAAAAATAATTACAATTATTTTAAATGTTAAAAAGATTACTTAAATTATAAAATGTCGTATGGCGATATTTCATCGTGGTATAACAGTACACGAAGCATTGTTTCAGGATCAAAAACCGCCAAGTCGATTCAGGAAAATGTCAAGATCAAATCACAAACTATAAAATCGGTAGTATAGTCTATACAACTAAATCAACTAACCAAATGAAACTTTAACTAATGTAAATGTAAATGACTTAACAAATTAGAGAAAAAAAGTAACTTGTCGAAAACGCTAAACCACGTCCCAACAGGTTATCATTACAGGGTGTGCTAATGACTGAATTCATCAAGGGAAAAACAGAAGAGGAAAAAACATTTTGAAAAAATTAGTAAGTGGATGCGTGTATAAAGCGATCGCGATAGAATGAAGGTGTAGTACAGGGTGAGCGAAAAGTCTCTGCGCACCCGCAAAAAGTGTCGTGAACCCGTCGTACCCGCACTTCGTTGGAAGTGGACAAGTGCACGGGGACTTCTCAATCACCCTGTAGTAAGGAAAGGTGAAAATGCCATCTTGAAAATGGAAGTGTAAGCGAAAAGCGTTTATCCGCACACAGTCTTCCGGAAGTAGGAACCGGAATTAGACTGAAATGGAGGGGATTTTTTGGGGAAAAGAAGGTGAATGAACGAGACCTTCGGGAACACGCCTACCAGGTCACTAATCACAGAGGAACTCGGGCAGGGGCACAATATTGTAACTTTAATCATTGCACGTGCGTATAGTGTTGCAAAAAAATTTTTTTTTTTCTACTCCTTTTACTTTGTGAAAAACGAAGGTTCTTTAGTTTAGTTATTTTTTGCCGCCCCTCTCTCCTAATCCAATAGAAAATCCGTGTACATAGAAAATAAATGTATAGTTTCAATAAATAACTCGTTATATGTTGCAAAAACCTAAAATACACATTTAAAATATATAAAATACAGTATTTAATTACGCCTAATAAATTTTTCCAGATTTTTTTATATTTCAAACCAAAACAACGGATAATTATATAGATAATAAAATATTTTCTAAATGTTACAAAAACAAAGGAAAATATCTAGCATGCGTGTAAGATTTTAACATTTATTAATGTTAGTCGTAGGCCATACAGCGGCGCTTCTCAACCTTTTTTGCGCTGGCGACCCCAGTTTCGCGCGAAAAAAATTCGTGATTCCCCTTCCCTAAATGATGTGGGAGCGCATAGTTCAACTGCTAAAACATCTTCCGAGCTATTTTTCACGTAACGATGGAACGCTCGGTAAGAGATGGATAATTAATCCGTTCAATGAAAAGGTGGTACTGTCTGCCGAACTTGCGGGAAACCTACACGATGAAATTACCAAACATTCTTCTGACAAGGCCCTACAGTCGTCATTCCTGTCAGAAGACTCGCGTACATTTTGGATAGTACGAAAAAATGAGTATCCAGAACTGGTGAAACATTGGGCTTCATCAATGATTGTAATTAAAACAAAGCAATGAAACTGACTGTCTCGGTGTTACTTTGCGTTTACTCAAAATTCAACCGAATACAAGATTAACGCAAAGTAGGCACGGGTGTTTCATTGGAAAACAAAGATTAACAGTCAACATAATTATGACTATAATAGAAAATAATTCCAATTGTAGAAGTGTAACATTTTAATTTAAAAAAAAAAAAGTGTCTGATTTTACATATTTTGTGATTTTCACTGGGAAAATAAATTTCCAATTTCCACGCAGGCTGAGTTTTTTGCAAAGCATCGGGAATCTCGACCCCGTTGAGTACTTACCGAGACACCCCAGGTTGGAAAACACTGCCCTTGAGGATAATACAGTATTTTTAATTCTGCCTTTTAATATAATTAGTAATAATCAGGGAGAGGAAAGTATGCCATATTCAAAATCCCAAACATAGCCTATATTAAAGTACTCATTGATATACAATTTAAAAATTTTTGTAGTGAAATTAATTGGACATCGTACTGTACACACAATATGCAACAGTAATTACTGTACTTAGCTCTCTACTGTTAGCAAAGTATCTGTTTTAATAGTACAAGATAATTAAAGTACGAGCACAGGATGTTTGAGAAACTGTTTCAAAAGTTATTTTTATTAATTTTATATATATATATATATATATATGAAAATATTTCACGAAAGTAACACGTGAAAAATATTTATGATGAATAAAACCACGAAGGAAAGGAAACACAAAATGGTGCTCAAGCGCTTTCGTCTAATGACATCCTCAGGAACACTGAAGTACATAAAGGGTTACAGCCTATATATAGGTTACAGAAAGAAAAAAAAGAAAAAAGAAAAATAAATAATTATAATATATATATATATATATATATATATATATCAATAAACGGAGAAGTAAAAATAAAAATTAAAAGATTATATCAGAGGCATACAGATTTGTAAGGAAAAAATATCGATTTTTAGCACAAGATCAAATGAATTATAAAAATATAAATTTATACTGGAAATCTGCCCGGGTTTTAACACACTGCCTTTTTTTGGTTAAGTTTCGATGTATATAAAAATAAAATTAAAATTAAAAGTTAATAAAGTAGCATACAAGTTTACCAAAGATTTAGCGTTCTACCCTTCTTATCTAAATCTGTTTTGAAGGAATTCAAAACAACAGGATCGAGTTGAAAAAGACCTTTGCTTATGTTGAAGTTATTTGAAAGTTGGATAATGGCAGACTCAAGAATATTTCTATTAACAATGTTGCTAGAGTGGAATAAAACTGAAGCATTATTCCAATCAATACAGTGGGATAACTCTGACAAATGGACAAAAAGGGCACTGGACAACTGTCCTGTTCTAACGGAATATTGATGCTGTTGTATACGTGTGTGCAAATCCTTTCCCGTCTGACCTATGTAAAAGGAACCACATTGTTTACACCCAATTTTATAGATAATGCCTGAATTATTGGTAGGGCTATTTTTTACTATGATATTTTTCACAATATTGTTATATGAAAATACTACATTAATATCCAAAAGTTTAAGTACATTAGCAATGCCTAAAAAGCCCGGGAAAAATGGAAGTACTAAAATATTTTTTGACAAAGTACGAGTGTTATTATTGACACGATAGAAAGTTCGTTTTGCCTTGTTGAGACAAGATTCCATAAACGCAGATGGATAACACAGATCACTTCCAATACCGTTGATTTTTTCCAATTCGGCATCGATGTATTTCCGGACTGGCGATCCTAAGGGCGCGGAGAAACATTGATGAAAAAATGGCCTTCTTAGTGGGGGTGTCATGTCCCGAGTAAAAGTGTACGTAGGACAAATTGTTTGTTGTTTTCCGATAGATACTAAACTTAAAACCTGGGCTTTCCCTATGTACACGCACATCCAAAAATGGGATTGAATTGTCTTGTTCCACTTCTAAAGTAAACTTAATGGAGGGGACTTGATCATTTAACTGAAGGAGGAAGTTATCCAGGTCACGATTCATGGGCCAGATACACAAAATATCGTCGACGTACCGCAACCAAGGGATGCCAACCCCCGAGGATTCTCGGAATGTAAGTAATTTCGAAAAACTCCATATAAATATTGGAGAGGAGGGGCGATAAGGGGTTGCCCATGGCCATCCCAAAAACTTGTTGATAATACTCGTTATTGAAAGTGAATTTACAGTCTTTGATGATCGCCAGTCCGGAATACATCGATGCCGAATTAGAAAAAATCAACGGTATTGGAAGTGATCTGTGTTATCCATCTGCGTTTATGGAATCTTGTCTCAACAAGGCAAAACGAACTTTCTATCGTGTCAATAATAACACTCGTACTTTGTCAAAAAATATTTTAGTACTTCCATTTTTCCCGGGCTTTTTAGGCATTGCTAATGTACTTAAACTTTTGGATATTAATGTAGTATTTTCATATAACAATATTGTGAAAAATATCATAGTAAAAAATAGCCCTACCAATAATTCAGGCATTATCTATAAAATTGGGTGTAAACAAAGTGGTTCCTTTAACATAGGTCAGACGGGAAAGGATTTGCACACACGTATAAAACAGCATCAATATTCCGTTAGAACAGGACAGTTGTCCAGTGCCCTTTTTGTCCATTTGTCAGAGTTATCCCACTGTATTGATTGGAATAATGCTTCAGTTTTATTCCACTCTAGCAACATTGTTAATAGAAATATTCTTGAGTCTGCCATTATCCAACTTTCAAATAACTTAAACATAAGCAAAGGTCTTTTTCAACTCGATCCTGTTGTTTTGAATTCCTTCAAAACAGATTTAGATAAGAAGGGTAGAACGCTAAATCTTTGGTAAACTTGTATGCTACTTTATTAACTTTTAATTTTCATTTTATTTTTATATACATCGAAACTTAACCAAAAAAAGGCAGTGTTAAAACCCGGGCAGATTTCCAGTATAAATTTGTATTTTTATAATTCATTTGATCTTGTGCTAAAAATCGATATTTTTTCCTTACAAATCTGTATGCCTCTCTGATAATCCTTTAATTTTTAATTTTAATTTTTACTTCTCCGTTTATTGCATATATATATATATATATATATATATATATATATATATATATATATATATATATATAATGTATGATATATATATATATATATATATATATTATTTTTTTTTCTTTCTGTAACCTATATATAGGCTGTAACCCTTTTATGTACTTCAGTGTTCCTGAGGATGTCATTAGACGAAAGCGCTTGAGCACCATTTTGTGTTTCCTTTCCTTCGTGGTTTTATTCATCATATATATATATATATATATATATATATATATATATATATATGCGCCTCAGTCAAGTAGTGGTTAGCGTCGCTGACTACGAATTCATCGGCCCCGGGATCGAGACCCGGTGACGGAAGGCGGCGCGCAGCAAAACGCAGCTGTTCATCCTTCCACAAAATAATGTGGTTGGTAGATAAATGGGTACCCTGGGTAGCCCCTGTGGTTAAAACCTGGGCTGCTGGTGGGGCGTGGTTCGGATCCCACGTTAAACTGTAGGTCTAAGGTGGAGAACTGTTCAAATTGCTCTTGTGAAACGGATTCAGTAACTTCCGATTCTTTGACGGAGTTCTGCCAAATACTTGGGTGTATCATAATATAACGAATGTTTTTTAAAATCCAAAGGAGTTAAGTCGGGTGATTGAGGAGGACTATCCAGCGCTGAAACATGAACGAGATTCACCTAAAGTTAACGTTGGTGTACTATGTTACGTTAACTGCATAATTAATTAATTAATTTTTCTTTGCCAACTGGACGATTGGAAGGTGAAGTGATTCAAGTACATCAGAGCGCCAAACCTCAAGAATTTATTTAAATATTTGAGTCGCCTCTAATCACGGTTTCCTTCTTCCCACAAAGTGAGATTTGAGTAACTTGTCATTTGAGTCACTTCGCGGGCACGCACTCGGCTTGCATGGTGCGGATTCAAGTACTCGAGTAATTTTTTTGGCAAAAGGTAAAACTTGGTGAAAAATGCACTTGAATCACTTTCACTTCCAAGCGCCTAATTGTACCGTCACTGGAGCGAGTTATCTTAATATAACGCGAACAATTTTTCTCCTCTGCTAAGGGTTACTGGAGTTGAAATGAGAAGCGTAATCTTTCAACAAGATGAAACGACTTCCCACTATGCCGTTGCTGTTCACAACTTTCTAAACGTAACCTCAGCTCTGAACAGACCGTGGATAAACTGATAGCATGGCCGCCTCAACACCCGACTTAACCTCTCTGGATTTTTATCGATGGGTAATATTGGAACCCTCGAGTATCGTGAACAAACCCAGTAGTCTGGCAGAACTCCGTTGAAGAAACGAGTCACCGTTTCCATTCCACGAGAGCATCTTGCTAATATTCTAACGGAGTTCGAGCGTGGAATACGCATTGTAGCGGACAAATGATGGTCATCTTGTGAAAAGTGTTCTGAACGTAGTTTGGAAACGTAAATAACCATATACGAGTATATTATATACATATTGATTAATTAATAAGAAAAATAATGACCCAATTATTTTTACACCATTATTTCTTTGACAATTATGTCAAAAAGCCGGGGGGTGGGGGGGGAGTTACATAATTTTGTCACTTTTAGGCTTACATTTTAAGTATAATTACTTTTGAGCAACATCCAAAAATAAAACCCGAACCAAAAATAAAACAAAACTGACATTACAAGCTATATACATATAAAGACATTCTGTATCTATATATATATATTTCTCTATGATTAGCGAAGCCGCCCTTCTTGGTCTGACACAGAACTGACTTGTCACTTAAGGTTATTCCTCCCATGAAAAGTGACCCAACGAACATCTTCGATCACAGTTATTTCGAGGACGATGAAACCTAACTGCGTCACGGATCACTCAAATTCGAAACTTCATTCCTCACGAATCGGACGTGTATATATATAATATATATATATAATAATAATTCAGGTGTGAACGTGATAAAGTAAGCCATGTACAATATTTACTGCTATTCAGTTAGATCCACCCTTAATTGAATTCCAGGTGGGTGGCAGTGGGAGTATTTGGGCGTTTAATATCTAAACAATGAATATAACTCTTATGTTCTTAAGTTATTAGGGTGAAGTGCATTTATATATGCAATAAAAAAAAATCTTAATGTATAAACGTTCGAATATTTTGGTTGGTTCGTTTGTTTGTTATTACAATTCTAATTAGATTATACACATCCTATTCTCATACCTTAACACCGACTGCTTAAATCTTTATAAATTTTTAACTATATATTCCTCTGCGTATAATAACTCTCTCAAATTTTTATGAACTACAATTTATAGTGCAATTCAGTCTATGAAGATTAAAACATCGCAATCCAGACGTACCTTTCCCGAAGTTTAGTATATATATATATATATATATATATATATATATATATATATATATATGATGAATAAAACCACGAAGGGAAAGAGAAACACAAAGTGGTGCTCAAGCGCTTTCGTCTAATGGCATCCTCACGAACACTGACGAAAGCGCTTGAGCACCACTTTGTGTTTCTCTTTCCCTTCGTGGTTTTATTCATCATAAATATTTTTCACGTGTCACTTTCGTGAAATAATTTATATATATATATATATATATATGGGTAAATAAAGTTTGCGATAAAAAAAAATACTCCACACTCGTTTCTGTCGTCTCCACTACAGTAGATGGTCAATTCTAGACCCGCTTTTCCCCATTTTCATCAAAGGTCGAAAGCAGGAATTTTTTTCTCGTCACCGACAAGAAAGGAATTTTTAGAGTGGGAATTACTGGCGATTAAACATTTTTTACGCGGTCTGTGATTTATAATAGTTTGTACCTCGGTTATAAATAGTTCGGTTATTTTTATGTTTTTGTTACGTGCTGAATGTCAGGGACGGTTAAAGTTCAAAATTAAGCTTAAACCAAACGCGTCTTTTATCAATAAATATCAGTTTATATTTCACAAACTCTCAACTCGGTTCACCAACGCAAAAAAGCAGTAAATAATTTTTTCGTTGTTTAACTTCCTTCGTGACGATAAAGGTCGTGTTACGGAGGGGACCTACGGCTTAACGCGGGATTTGTTTGAAACCTTAATACCTCGAGGAAAAGCCCAAAATCTGAAATCCGGGCAGAGACTCGAACCAAGGACCTTCCGGTTAAAGCCCGGCACTTTACTACTACGCTACCCTGCAAGTTAAAAAAACAAACAACGTCATGAAGGGGCTAATATGTAACAATAAATGAAAGATAACAGCATAACCTTAATGCAATAGAATATGCAGTAAAAAGACTTTGGCAAGGACTTCATACACTAAAAACTGCCGTAGTCAAATGGGAGAAAAGCGGAACATAGGCCGAAGCTCGGGGCATGGGTCCAAGCAACCATCAACCGGGCTCTCTGGTAAGTTTACTGTAAGTCGAATGAATCCGAACAAAAAAAATGCTCCATAACTATTATTATTATTAGTATATAAATATACTCATTTCGCTTTTGTCATAAAAGAAGTCATACGATGTAATAATAATTATTATTACATTGTTGCATAATTTTACGCAAATGACGAATTGCTTAAGAGTAAAAGCCCAAATTGTTAAACTGATGAAAGCCGCTAAAATGCGATTAGTACAAGGTAAAGTCGAGTTGGAGTGCGCACAAAAGAAAAAAAAGGGTCGAACGAATAACAAAAAACGAGACAATGAAATCATCGGAGAAGGAAATTCCAAACGCGAAGAAATGACTTTTTAAGACAACCACGCAAACGAAGCGAAGTCATCGCAGACCGTGGAATTCGGCGTTTCCAGGATGTGAAAAGTTTGTAGGGAACTGTGGTGTAGAATGGTGGCACGAAGTCCGCGCAAGCTACGAGAAGAGCAGTCATTTTCGGCGTAACTCGCGCTTCCAGATACTTTTAGCTAATGGCATGCGCGCTATTTATGAGAATAATAAGAGTGCGCATCTGAAATTTTTTTACTATTACTGCTTTCCTTTTCGCATAAATAGCCTATGTCTATTTCTTACAAATTCTGTTTATGTAGTTTGATTCAGCACTGAATAAAGATTGGTACGTGAAAGTGAAAAAATTGTATTTACTCCCAAAAAGCGAGTACTGTAGATATAAACCGAAATATATGAAATCTATACTCTTACTCAACTTGCCAATCTTCCACGTAATTTAACGTTTTTTTAATGTGACGCCTCTGAAATTTAATTGTATTATCCATTGACAAGGACTCCTTGAACAATTTTGAATTTTCCTACTTCTGACCAATAAAAACATTAAATAAAAAAAATGTATATATATATATATATATATATATAATAACTCAACCGTAGTTATAACCCTGGTTTTCGCTTCGCCCTAACTGCTCATTTGTTTATGACGAAGGTCGGGCTTCTTGCCTCACCCTGGACCTACAGTTTAACGTGGAATATGAACCACGATCCGCCAAAGAATTCTCAAATCACGAAGTCCGATCCAGGACTCGATCCCACGATCTCTGGTTTAGCAGCCCAGTATCTTCATCACTCGGCTAACCAGGGATAAATTAGGCCTAATTAAGTACAGGCAGTTTTAAACTTGCAAAATAGTGAACGAACATACTGCGGGTATATAGCAATAAACTACAGGGCTAATATCAAGTTTGCCACGAAGTTTTGCTTTCGTCAGGGGAAAATTTCCGAAGACACCCGCGTTAGTTTTTAACGAAAGGTCTCTCCTCGTTTCGTTTCCGGAGTTTTTAGTTTTAGTTTTTTACTTACTTGTATGAAGTTTACAAGGCTCTCTCTCTCTCTTACAACCGCGTAAGGAATATCACGAAGAACGTCTTTGATTCGTTCACTATGGTCTTCACCGAAGGTTGACTTCGGACATCAGCCTTCCTTCAAGATCGTTAACAACCTTAGGAACCTCTCACAGCTTTTTGTGCCTCGAGACTTTTACCGTTGAAGTTTTAAGAGAGTCCGTCTTCAGGCACCACCATTAGCCATTCGTACGAACTCTCAGCCTAACCAAACAGGCCCTCCAAAGTACTTTCAGTACTGCTTATCGGACTCGTATTTTTACGTGACTAACATAATACCGCACGGGGACCTATTATCGTTTATTAATAATGCACCGTACTTTACCATCCAAATCAGCGCATCTTACTGTCATTAATCACTACGCATTTGTCTTCCGCGTAATCAATGTTTAATCCTCAACATTCAATCATTGTAATATTTGCACATTCAATTTAAACTTGGAATCATCATTATTCACGATGACATTTATGATTTATCCCTTTTGTTTAATTAAAGGAAAAGCCTGGCAGTCATCCTTTTTCCTCGTGTTGATTGAAAAATTAAGTGGTGACCTCAACATTAATTATTCAAATTATTAATTACATCAAAAGCTAGCGCCTAAACGGGAACCTAATTAAATTAATGCCTTTAATCAGCTCACCATAGGTATATTGTCTCGTACAGTAATTAAAAAAATTATATATAATTTTATATGCGTGTATATATAAACCCTAATGTACTTTAAACGTGTGAATGCTAATCAATGTCAAAACAAAATAATTCCTTTTCTCAATTCATATATTAATATTCTAAGATCAAATAAGAATAAAAATTCTTCCACACAAAACGGTGCTTTTTTTTTAAATTGTGGAAAGTACTCCAATAAACTGTGTCGACATAATAACATCAATACGTTTTCTTCGTATACAATTTTTTTTTTCTGGCTAACTTTTAACCATTTTGCACTACAGGGTGTCCACAATGTTTTGTCATCCAGTAAAATAGTAAGTGATTTTCATTTTTCTTTCAGATCTATTTGAAATGCGTGATAGCGGCAACTATACGATTGAACAACACGTATTGGCTAGTACCTTGGTCCATGAGCGACCACGTAATGGCAAAACCATTAAAAATGTTCGCGCGGACTTCCAGGACCGATTCAATGGTGCGGTTCCTTTTTGGATGAGCTGCACCATTCAATCGGTGGTCACTCATGGACCCGGGTATTAGCCAATATGCGTTGTTCAATCGTATAGTTGCTGCTATCACACATTTCAAGTGGGTCTAAAATAAAACGAAAATCAGTTAGTATTTTACTGGGGGGTGACAAGACATTGTGAACACCATGTACAGTGTAAGTAGATCGAAGAAATTACTACCCATTTCAACACGCGCGCGCGCACACCGAGATTAATGGATAACAAATGTAACGAGTGATTTAGTTAACAATGATTAAAACCACGAATACAAAATGCCTTTAGCATTACTTCACGTCCGCAACTGTAAACACATTTTGTGTTTTCAATGTCAATAACCTCTTCTCTTAACTCTACACACTGCACTCCTTGTTATTCATGGCCGATCATAACAGCTGCACAATTACATTTTGTTTGGCTTTTAAATTCCTACTTCAGTGTTACATAACCCGCTTTCATTCTTAAAACTTAAAAATCCTTATTACTAGCGTATAGAGTTGTTCTCAGCTGCGCACTTACCAAGGCCGCCCACAGACACTCTTGTATTTAATGTTTTTACTTAAATTTTAATTTGTAACAAAGTTTTCTCAGCTCGAACAAGTTGAAACGTAAAAGGTATAGAAATTTTATAATACATTTTATTATAATAATAATAATAGTAACTTAAGATCCCATTTATTTCGTTTCATGCTTGACTGTAATAGTTGATTCACAGTGAACCCGGACACCCTTAGACACTCGTTCCGAGATTATCCTGGGAGATATGAACGCTTTTGGAACAATGGACAAAATTCCAGCGGGCGGCGATTTTTATGTTGGTCGGATGGCTACGAATTGAATCTTTTATCTGCTACTAAAATTTTACTTGAAGATTTAAGGTGGTCTTTTATAATTCGAAACAGTTTATTTTTCTATTTATAAGCAGAGTTAGAGTAGAGTTGGAGGAGGGGCCAAGGGCGAATGCCCGCAAAAACGGCCCCCCCCCCGTCCATAAAAGAGAAAGAAGAGACAGAATAAAGGTCCAGGGTTTTCGAGCTGCCTGGACACTGCATTTGAAAGATTGGAGGTCATAACCAGGGGGAAAGATGGATTGAGGAAGATTGTTCCAGAGTTCACCGGTTGAGCAGATGAAAGACTGAAAATATTGATTAACCATTGCGTTAGAAAATTGGACAGAAAAGGAATGAGTATGTGTCAAAAGTCTGGTACTGCGTGCTCTCCTTAGAGGAGGAGGCATACAGTTAGAGAGTGCAGAAGAGCAGTGTCCATTATAATAGCTATAGTAAAGAGAGAGAGGCAACATTGCGGAGAACTGAAGACAGTCAATAAGAGGCGGGAATTGATGAGACTAAGTATTTTTTCACTAACACTTTATCGATTAACTCATTCTCTAAAAATAAGGAGAGTACCGTATGCCCTCTGCTCTTACACCTATGATTGCGTATAATTACGAGTGTTCAAGCCGCGATGCTGAATACATTGGCAGTTTAAAACTCTACTTTAAGGTCAGAGTAGATCAACAACATTTTGGTGTACATATTATCGCGCACCAACTCTCAGTTCAAAGATCCGAGTTTTTCAGCAGTTAGAAATCATTGCAGAGATAAAGATCACCCACTAAGTAGGGAGTCCCTTCAGGATTATTTCCAAATGCACCAATGAAATTGAATTTCGAACTATGAAATCTATATTTATATCGAATAAAAAACCAACCATAGGTGATAGATAATTTGTCTTCTACAAAACTGTACATCATCTAATACTTGTATCGATCTGTCTTTAAGAGCTTAGAGCGTTGGAAACTGCTTTCGTCTCTTAGAAAGAACTACTTTTGTTTTATAACTAATGTAGCTTTGATGTATTTGTGCCGTGTAATTTTGTATGTGGAGTGTTTTATGTGATGTAAGGTGTTGAATGTAAATTGTTTTAATCCTTTTGATCAACTAATGAATGTTTTTAAAATTACATTCTGGATGAGATGAGTTACTCTCGAAACGGTTATTAATCATAATTTAACTTTACAAGATGATATAATGCGCCTATATATATATATATATATATATATATATATATATATATTATATATATATATATTTTTTTGTATTGGGGCGTTTACCGCCACTTCCCGCTATATAGTAGCGGATATCATGGCGAGGCGGAATACGAGAAAGAGAAACGGAGACGGAGAAAAGGCACTAGAAAAGGGAGAACAGCGGACTACAGGTGAGAAGTCACCTAAAGCTCAGATAGGATGCGAGATTGGGAGAGGAAGAGGAAAAGACGGTCAAGCGAGAAGAGAGGGCTCTCAGCGAGCATAAGGCGTAAACGTTCGGGGAGGGGGAAATCAGAAAGGAACGGGAAGGCGCGACGACGTACTGACGACAGGGTGGGGCATTCCACAAGGATGTGAGAGACGGTGAGGGGCGACTGGCAGGAGGCGCAACGAGGAGCCTCCTGCCGGGACATAAGATAGCCGTGCGTGAGGCGCGTATGGCCGATGCGAAGCCGCGCAAGGACGACCTCTTTGTGTCTGGAGCGGTGGAAAGAGGACACCCAATATGACAGACGGGGGCGGATGGACCAGAGTTTATTTCCGGTGGCATCGTCCCAGGACTGTTGCCACATGCGGTCGTAAAAGGAACGAAAGACCTGCACATAGTCTGAGAAGGGGAGCGGGCGGGGGAGGGGAGGCAGCGAGGCGGCGGATCGGGATATGCGGTCCGCCGCCTCATTACCGGAAACACCAACATGGGCGGGAACCCAGCAGAAGGTGACCCGGATCCGGTGAACGGTGTGCAGGACATGGTACTCCTGTTGAATAAGGCGTACGAGGGGGTCCGGGGAATCATAGCGCTCGAGCGCCTGAAGGGCGCTCAGCGAGTCCGAAAAATGGTACAGGAGGACCGCGAACAACCCGATACCAGACGGAGGGCTTCCAGAAGGGCAAAGAGCTCCGCGGAAAAGATGGAGGCCTGAACCGGCAGGGGGATACCCCGGGAGGTAGGTGACAATGACGGAGAGAAGACGGCGGCCGCGACACCTGCAGGGGAGCGCGAGCCGTCGGTGTAGACGGGAACATCGTCCGAATGGACGGGAAGATGGGCCAGAAAAGAAGACCGGAGGACGGCAGGAAGAGACTCCTTACGCAGGCCACGGAGCGCCTGGCAACGGCAGATAGGGGTGGTCCGCCAGGGGGGCGACAGATCGAAGGAGAACGGCAGAATAGAGGGTGGGGGGATCCCCAGGGACGAGAAAATCTCGGCCAGAGAGGCAGCGAAATGCCACGTGTCAGGCCGGGGTAGCGCCTGGGAGATCGCGGAGAAGAGTAGGGACATCGGAAGGCGGCAGATGCGAAGGTAACACTTCGCCATGAGAGGCCCCGGCGAAGGGGCAAGGGGGGGTGTCCACAGTCCACCTGAAGACTAGCGACAGGGGACGAGCGGAAGGCACCCGACGCCAGGCGAAGGCCACGGTGGAGAAGAGGATCCAGCATACGGAGTGCCGGAGAGGAGGCGGAGCTGTAGACCACCACAGCCGTAGTCGACACGGGATTGCACCAGGGAGGTGTACAGGCGCAGCAGAGTACGCCTGTCCGCCCCCCAGGTCGTGTGGACAGATGACCCAAAAGGGAGAGGGTGCGGCGAGATGTTTGCCGCAACCGCCTAAGGTGTGGAACCCAACCGAAAAATCCGTCGAGGGTCATACCCAGGAATCTAACGGATGGGACGAGGGGAAGAGGAGTGCCGCAAGGGTAAGGGCGAAGGTATGCGACAGACGGAGGCGCCGAGGACGGAAAAGCATACTGGAAGACTTAGAGGGTGAGAAAGCATAGCCAACCGAGGACGCCCAGCGAACCACCGCGTTGATGGCTAGCTGGAGCCGACGTTCAGCCAAAGACGGGAGGCGGCCAGAGCAATAGATAGCCAGGTCATCGGCATAGAGGGAGCTACGAACGGATGTAGGCAGGACCGTAGCGACTGTGTTCATCACGAGTGAGAAACCAAGACGCTAAGGACACTACCCTGAGGGACACCCTCCTCCAACGGAAAGCGGTCAGAGAGGGCAGAACCGATGCGGACGCGGAAAGAACGGGCGGACAAGAAGTTATAAATAAAGGAAGGGAGAAAGCCTACGAAACCCAGGGAGCGTAAGCAGTCGAAGACCGCGCTCCGCCGGGTAGTATCGTAGGCCTTCTGGAGGTCGAAAAAGACGGCGAGTACAAATTGACGGCGGGAGAAAGCCTCCTGCACGTCATGGCTAAGGAGAAGGAGGGGGTCGGTGGTAGACCGGAAGCGCCGGAAACCAGCCTGGGTAGCAGGGTACTGGTCACTCGCCTCCAAGGTAAAGGACAGCCGCGAGGCAACCATCGCCTCCATCACCTTGCAGGCACAGCATGTTAGGGAAATGGGGCGATAGTTCGACGGGAGTGAGGGGTCTTTATCGGGCTTCGGGATGGGACGACGATGGACTCACGCCATCGGTCCGGAAATGAACCCTCCAACCAAATCCGGTTATAGAGGTCCAGTAGAAAGCTGAGAGCAGAGGGTGGAGATGCCGTAAAAAGTCATAGGGGATATTATCGGGGCCGGGGGCGGAGGAGCGTCGGGGGCGGAGGGCCTCCCGAAGCTCTGTCATGTGGAAGAGGTGATTATAGGGGTCATCCCTATGAGGTGGAAATTCCGATAGGTCGCGGCGGGAGTGGGGGGAATCGGAACTGGAGATGGCTGCAAAGTGCGCCGCGAGTGCGTTCGCGACGGCCTCCGGATCGGACACGAACTCGTCGTCCCCGACCCGAAGCACCGGGGGTCGAGTGGGGACACGGGTCCCCTCAAAGCTACGCACCTTGCGCCAAACAGTCGAGGGGGCAGTCGAGGAAGAGATCCCGGACACGTAACTCCGCCAGGAGGTACGCCGGGCCAGTTTCAGGACCCGACGGGCCACTGCCTTCAGGCGCTGAAATTCTATCTTGTGCTCCAGCTGGCGGGTCCGGTAGAAGCGGCGGCCGGCACGGCGCCGCTCCTGAACGGCATGGGAGCACTCTGGGGTCCACCATGGGACGCTTCGCGGCCTGGGGGAGCCAGAGGTACGGGGGATGCAACTGGCGGCAGCCGAGAGGATCTTACTCTCGAGGAAGGCGAGGGCCTCATTGACGGAGGGAAAGGCAGGAATTGATGGCGAGATCGCCGTGCCCCTCGCGTATGAGGCCCAGTCTGCTCGGGCGAACAGCCAGCGCGGGCGGACAGAGGTGGGGGGAGGAGACGGGTTGGGGTAAGACACACTGGGAAATGGTCACTGCCGGAAGAATCCGGCAGGACCTCCCAGGTGAACTCCGTCACGATTTCGAGGGAAACCAGGGAAAGGTCGATACAGGTGAAACTGTCATGGGCCGAGTGAAGGCAGGTTGGGGAGCCATCGTTCAGAAAGGTGAACTCGAGCTCGTCCATAAGGGAGAGAAGGGTCCCGGAGAGAAAGGTGGAGCAAACGTCCCCCAGGCCGGGTCCCGACTGTTGAAGTCCCCGAGAATCAGAAAAGGGCGGGGAAGCTGGAGAATTAGGTCACGGAGAGAATCGGGTGGAGGGCGTACGTTAGGGGAGAGGTAAAGAGAGCAGACCGTGAGCTGGCGCCCCAAGGAAAGGCGCACGGCCACAGCTTGCAGGACTGTACGGAGCGGGAGGGGGCGGAAAGGGACGGAGCGGTGCACGAAGACCGCGGCGCCCCCCCTCCCCGCCCCATCGAGAGGCGGGGAAGGGAGCCCGCAGTAACCGGACACTCGAGGGAGGGAACGGGATCCCAGAATCGTCTCCTGAAGGCAGAAACACGCCGGACACCTGGAGGCCAGGAGAGAGGAGAGACTCTCGAGGCCTACCAGGAGCCCGCGGATGTTCCACTGCAGGAGCGAGGTATAGGGAGGGGTAGGAAGGTCAGCGTAAAGGATGGTTATGGGGTGGGTGGGCCGATCGGGCGGCCCGAGATTAAAGAGGGAATCGGAAAGCCCCGGAGTTCAGCGAGGGACGCCGAACGAGGGCGAAGGCGAGGGTCACCCCGACGAGGGGGCGATGTGGAACCAGACGCCGGCAAGTCCTCCAGAAGAGGAGTCTCCCGGACGTCCGGGGGAGAGCGATGCAGAGAAGGGGATGTGAGAGGTATCCAGAATGCCCCTCCCTTCACCGGAGGTGCGGGGGAGGCAGGACTACGAGGGGGAGTGGAAAATAATACCTCACCCAGAGGCATTGGCAGGTCGAGAGAGAGATGGGGCGGGTCAAACGCGGGGGCGTGCACGTCCCACCCACGCCGACCAGGCGGGCGAGTTCCCCCTCCAGTGGGTCCATCGACCGGGCCGGAGAGGGGTGTATCTCAGCCCCCACCACGAGGGCCGTCGGGGACCCCAGGGGGGAGCGTGCATAACGGTTGCGCGGTGGGGACGGTGAAGACACCGGGCGGTAGGGCGAAGGGGGCGTTTGTGTTTGGGAGAGGAAGGTGATGCGAGGCTTATGGCTTCGAACCTTTCGGGGTCACCACTGGCGCGGCGCTTGCGGCCCCTACCCCTCCGTCGTGCGGCCCGCATGGGTGACGGCGGGTCACGATCCGGAATGGGGGTGGCCGAAGGCGCCGGTGGAGAGGGCGTAGAAGGGGCAGGGGGGGTTGCCGACGAAGCATCGGCGTTCGCGGAGGGAGCACGTGGGGACGCGCTGGTAGTACGGGGAGCCGCGGTAGGAGTCCGCTGGGCGGCAGAGGATGGACTGGGAGTAGCGGACACGGTGGGTGGAGGCGCGTTGGGAACCGCTGGTGAGGACGGGGTCCGGGAACGCAGAGCCTCGGCGTACGAGGCACCACGCCGGGCCTCGCAGCCACGCAACCGCTCCCGCGCCTCCCGAGCGCTGAGAAACTCTGATGAACAGAGGGCCCGAACCTCCCTTTCAAAGAGGAAGGACGGGCAAGAGCGGATGAAGCAGGGTGTGATCCATGGCAGTTGGTGCAGGAAGGCGGAGCAGTACAGGGCAAGGGGTGGGGAGGGCCGCCGCAGCGGACACACAACGGGGCCGGCTGACGGCAGGAGCTGCTCACGTGGCCAAACCTATTACACTGAAAACAGCGCGTAGGATCTGGCACGTATGGTCGTACTGAGAATTCGCACGCTCGTCTCTCACCAAAGCCCCAGAATACCGAAACGGGGGGCACCAGTGAGTCGAAAGTGAGGAGCAGGCGAGGAGAAGGGGCGGTTGGGGATCGCGATCTGTCGGGAAAGCGGTACACCCTCACAACACCCTGGGAGGCGAGGTCAATCTGGAGGTCTTCCACCGGGATGGGTAGAAGACGAGCAGCGTAAATTGTGCCCTGGCACTGATTGAGGCGGGGGTGGGGAGTCACCGTGATCCCGCAGCCCAGGACATCGGGGATAGCGAGCAGAGAGGAGGTTTCGGCAGAGGAACGCGACCTTATCAAAATGGAGCCATCCCTCTGAGGCCGAAGGTCAAAACGCGCCGTCCCCGTCTTCCCATGGATCGCTCGAAAGAGGCGTTCGTGTTAGTGGGGAGGGGCTTGGAGGAGGAGGGGCGGAGGACGAGGAACTTGTCCATCGTCCTAAGGCCGAGTGAAGCCGTCTGGCCAAACACCACCGGAACTTCGAGGGGGCGAGAAGACGAGAAAGGCGGACGGCGACGTCGGGTCCCACGTCCCCCAGGGGCCGAGGGGGCCGGGGGCGATGAGGCCCGACCGGAGTGGGAGGCGACCGGGGCCGCGGGCCTCCCACCTGAGGGCGAAAAAGCAGGTGGGTCCCTATCGGGACGTGGAATATGGGGGGATCCAGGGGTCGGGGGGTCCACTGCAGGTCCATCCGCTACTGGCGGGGGTCGGGCAGCGGCGCCACGAGCCTGGGGAAGAGAGGGAGAGGAGGTGTCGGCAAGAAGAGCAGACGGGGTGGGCGAGGGCTGCCGACTGCCCTTACCAGACCCACGGTCCAAAGAGGTAGTCAGAAGGAGGTCAGATGCACAAGCCGGGTCGTCAACGAGGTCCATTAGATTTGTAAGTGTTTCCATAGAAAATTTTTATTGTTGTTTCGCGCCCGGGGCCGCGGGGAACCGATTACCCGGGGCCCAAGGGGACCAAGCGCACGCCGGCGGGGGGTGGGTGCCTCGTCCCATGTAGGTACCCCCGTTTCAAAAGGGGCCCTTGCAGCGTCGAGAGTTCCCCCCCGCCGGCAGCAAAGACCAAGGCCCCCCAGGGTCCCAGGCCTGGGCACCCTACCAGCCAACTTAGTCCGGCCCCGGCCATGGGGGCGAGACCCCCAGCGACCAGCCCCGGCAGCCCACGGGGCGCGCGAAGTGAACAGAGAAAGCAGAAAAAACAGAGGGGGCAAGGAAGAGGGTAAAGAGGGGAAGACAGGAAAGAGGGGGCTGTAGGATAGCAGGGTATGCTAAAAGTCCACTTCGCAACCGGGCGGGGACCCGGCAGGGCCCCCAGCCGCGGCTGACCCCCCTCGCCACATGGAGGCAGGAGCCCGCGGGCGATCCACCCCAGAAAGACCGCCCGCGGGGAGGGGGATATATATATATCATATATATATATATATACGGTGTTTCAGGAGGAAAGGTCAATACTTCGGGAGGTGATAGTATCGGTCATTGTGAGAAAAAGTTCATATGAACATGTGTCTAATTCTGAATGGTTACGGAGATAGAGCTGTTTGAATCTGATGCGCGCGCAGCTCTTCTTCCCCTTCCCTCCCCTATAACCTTGAACCATGTAAGCTGTAATGTAAGCATGTAAAATAAGCCAATCGACAGCTGACTGTTGTGAGTGACATTGTTTGGTGTTTGAAGCAGTGTTAAGAATGCCACACACCTTCACACATGCCGAATATGCAGATATGGTGTACGTCTACGATTTTTGCGATGGAAGTGCAACAGCTGCTGTTGCAGAATACCGTCGACGGTTTTCGAACCGCAGAATTCCGGATCGAAGAATGTTTACCAGGGTTTTCAACACATTGCGTGAGATTGGTACACTTCCCAGCGTTCATGTTTTATCTGAACGTGAAGGTCAACAAGATGTGGATAAAGTGGAAAACATTCTTCAGTTGGTAGAGCGTAGTCCTACTACTAGCTCACGAAGAATTTCTACACGTCTCGGTGTACCACACACAAGAGTATGGCGAACATTACGTGAGGAAGGCTTGCATCCATATCATGCACACAGCGTGTACAACACCTTCAACCAGGAGACGCTGCCATGCGACTGGAATTTTGTCATTGGGTAAATGCTAATCGCCGATTGCTTCGATTAATACTGTTCACCGATGAAGCTACTTTCACCCGTGACGGTATCAACAACACTCGTAACTCTCATCGGTGGTCAGACGAAAATCCAAATGCCACTGTGGAAACAAATTTTCAGCATCACTTCTCTGCCAATGTGTGGTGCGGTATCATCGATGATCAGCTGATTGGCCGTTACTTCAAAGAATCGTCTTACAGGACAAAGTTATGTAGAATTTCTGCAAAATGAATTGCCAGGACTATTGGAGGATGTTGCTTTGGCTACACGTGCTGGTATGAACTTTCAGCATGACAGAGCTCCTCCACATTCTACCCGTCTGGTGATGCAATACCTAAATCAAACTTTCCCTGGTTGATGGATCGGCCGCGGTGGTCCCATTCAATGGCCACCAAGGTCTCCAGACCTCTCTCCGTTAGATTATTGTTTGTGGGGGTGGATGAAAAGTCAAGTTTACGAAAGAAAGGTGGATACACGAGACGAATTGCTCGCGCGCATTTTGGATGCTGCTGCCCACATAAAGGAACGTCAAGATCAACTCAGACGAACAACACGCGATCTTTGCACACGAGTTGCAAAGTGCATTGAGGTTGATGGTGGGATTTTCGAAGACATATTGTAAACTAACAAATATGTCATTTCTCTATCTGATACCACTCAGAATGCCAATGTTCAAACATTAAATGTTAGAAACAGTAATTGGTTTCTCTTTCTTGATTACCATTAACAACGCTTTTGTATTTGTAGATTCAAACAGCTCTATCTCCGTAACCATTCAGAATTAGACATGTTCATATGAACTTTTTTCTCACAATGACCGACACTATCACCTCCCGAAGTATGACCTTTCCTCCTGAAACACCGTGTGTGTGTGTGTGTGTGATGAATAAAACCACGAAGGAAAGGAAACAAAATGGCGCTCAAGCGCTTTCGTCTAATGACATCCTCAGGAACACAGAATACATAGAGTTACAGCCTATATATAGGTTACAGAAAAAAAAATATATATATATATATATATATAATATATATATATATATAATATACACACACAATAAACGGAGAAATAAAATTAAAAATTAAAGGATTGTGGGAGGGGCATACAAATTTGTAAGGAAAAACTCGATTTTTAGCACGAGATCAAATGAATTGTTTCCAACCAATGTTATAAAAAAAAAAATACAAATTTATACTGGAAATCTGCCCGGGTTTTAGCACGCTGCCCTTCTTGTATACAAAAATAAATTGAAAAATAAAAGTTATTAGAGTGGCATACAAATTTACCAAAGATTTAGCGTTCTACCCTTCTTATCTAAATCTGTTCTGAAGGAATTCAAAACAACATGATCGAGTTGAAAAAGACCTTTGCTTATGTTGAAGTTATTTGTAAGTTGGATAATGGCAGACTCAATAATATTTCTGTTAACAATGTTGCTAGAGTGAAACAAAACTGAAGCATTATTCCAATCAATACAGTGGGATAACTCTGACAAATGGACAAAAAGGGCACTGGACGACTGTCCTGTTTTAACGGAATATTGATGCTGTTTTATGTGTGTGTGTGTGTGCAAATCCTTTCCCGTCTGACCTATGTAAAAGGAATCACATTGTTTACAACCAATTTTATAGATAATGCCTGAATTATTGGTAGGGCTATTTTTTACTACGATATTTTTCACAATATTGTTATATGAAAATACTACATTAATATCCAAAAGTTTAAGTACATTAGCAATGCCTAAAAAGCCCGGGAAAAATGGAAGTACTAAAATATTTTTTGACAAAGTACGAGTGTTATTATTGACACGATAGAAAGTTCGTTTTGCCTTGTTGAGACAAGATTCCATAAACGCAGATGGATAACACAGATCACTTCCAATACCGTTGATTTTTTCTAATTCGGCATCGATGTATTCCGGACTGGCGATCCTAAGGGCGCTGAGAAACATTGAAGAAAAAATGGCCTTCTTAGTGGGGGTGTCATGTCCCAAGTAAAAGTGTACGTAGGACAAATTGTTTGTTTTTTCCGATAGATACTAAACTTAAAACCTGGGCTTTCCCTATGTACACGCACATTCCGTTTTTGGATGTGCGTGTACATAGGGAAAGCCCAGGTTTTAAGTTTAGTATCTATAGGAAAAAAAAACAATTTGCCCTACGTACACTTTTACTCGGGACATGACACCCCGACTAAGGCCATTTTTTCTTCAATGTTTCTCCGCGCTCTTAGGATCGCCAGTCCGGAATACATCGATGCCGAATTAGAAAAAATCAACGGTATTGGAAGTGATCTGTGTTATCCATCTGCGTTTATGGAATCTTGTCTCAACAAGGCAAAACGAACTTTCTATCGTGTCAATAATAACACTCGTACTTTGTCAAAAATATTTTAGTACTTCATTTTTCCCGGGCTTTTTAGGCATTGCTAGTGTACTTAAACTTTTGGATATTAATGTAGTATTTTCATATAACAATATTGTGAAAAATAGCATAGCAAAAAATAGCCCTACCAATAATTCAGGCATTATCTATAAAATTGGTTGTAAACAATGTGATTCCATTTACATAGGTCAGACGGGAAAGGATTTGCACACGTATAAAACAGCATCAATATTCCGTTAGAACAGGACAGTCGTCCAGTGCCCTTTTTGTCCATCTGTCAGTTATCCCACTGTATTGATTGGAATAATGCTTCAGTTTTATTTCACTCTAGCAACATTGTTAATAGAAATATTCTTGAGTCTGCCATTATCCAACTTACAAATAACTTCAACATAAGCAAAGGTCTTTTTCAACTCGATCCTGTTGTTTTGAATTCCTTCAGAACAGATTTAGATAAGAAGGGTAGAACGCTAAATCTTTGATAAACTTGTATGCCACTCTAATAACTTTTATTTTTCAATTTATTTTTATATACAAGAAGGGCAGAGTGCTAAAACCGGGCAGATTTCCAGTATAAATTTGTTTTTTTTTATAACATAGCATTGGTTGGAAACAATTCACTTGATCTTATGCTAAAAATCGAGTTTTTCCTTACAAATTTGTATGCCCCTCCCACAATCCTTTAATTTTTTATTTTTTTATTTTATTTCTCTTACGGTACCTAAGCGCCACCACAGGCGAAAATGTTTTTTTGATGGATATCACTATTTTCACCCTTCCTCTATCGCGTGGTTTGGGTTATAATGACTTTACGACACTAGAAGTATGGTTGAAAACCTTACGAAGCGAACTACTTTTTTCACCTCAATCGCCAGCCAAAAGTTCACCCAAAGTTCGGCATAATAAGAAAATAAAAAATAAAAAAATATATATATAAGATATAAAATATGAAAATCTATTCCAAAAACTCATCATCTTCATTAGCATACTTAGAACTCTAATTTAGCCAAAAATGACCGTTCTAGCTCAATTAATAACAGATACTATTGCGAGAATATTGCTGAACTTTGGAGGCGATTTCTGGCGAATTTTAATTTTGGCGCTTGGGTACCTTAAGACGCGGGACCCTCGTATATATAATATACTGTATATATACACACAGTATATACATATATATAGGCTACACGCTCATTTTTTTGTTATGTAAAATATTCCTCACCACGATATTTCCAACTATGTACGATACCCTCGTTAGCTAAATATATTTGAAAAGCTATCCATTAGCTGGAGTGCAGCGTGGGGTTAATATGTAAAAACACTTTTGGAGTGAAAACGCCGTTTCCCTCGAGTGATGAAAAATGCGCCAGGTTGTACTAACTTTCCCGTCGTTGACTAATATACAGACATCCCGAGCCTAATGGTTGGTCACTCACCGCACCCTCTCACTAAGCACCCGATGAACTCGTGCCTTCAGTATGACAACGTGCGTGACAAAGGACCGCGAGTTGTTTCGCGACAGACTGTCACGAGTCATAAGTTCGAAAAACTTAGGGCTGATTTGAAAGTCTTACGCGAAGCTAGTGTCGCATAAGGAAATAGTTCTCCAAATGATGCGAGCACGCGGACCCCGTAATGACGACATCGAGGATAAAACCGATATTTCGTGAAGGGATGAACTCGAAGAGGAGCCGGATTCTTTGAACATAACAGACACAGAAAGACATTATATCGGGGAAGAAATATTCTTTGGTAATCTCGCAAGAAGGGCATTAGCTCAGTTTCGTAGAAACTGATGAATTGAACTTAAGAGGCGGCGACTAGGATTCCATTCGTGAATGACCTTAAAACAGCAAATTATTTATGGGTTTTTATGAAATGCGACAAATTAATCCATCAACGACTTTAGATCAATAGATTGGAAGGAAGATGAACTAAAGAGTAAAATCAGCATATTGGAGAAAAGTAACCACGTAATTGCCTACAAGTAACGATTCCTTCAAAAGCACCCTTAACAGAATTCAGAACCGAGGACTCCGTTATATTATAATGTTAATTAATGGCACTAAATAACGCAACACAGTGTTGAAAATTAACCTTGATAACATTTCTTACAGCCACAACCACTTGCGAAGCCTATTTATACGCATAAAGAGACCAAAAATCATCAGTTCACGGAATGCTTTGAGTGTAACAAAAAGAAAAAATGTCGTGTGTGTGTGGTGTATATGTATATATATTATTATATATATATATATATATATATATATATATATATATAACGAGAACCCATACTGATAGAATCAGTCCTTTCACAAACCGGAATCGTGCAAAAAACAATCTCATTCCATTGAAAACTGGACACCAAAAAAAAAAAAAAAAAAAAAACAATTTAACCAAATCCGCCTCCGGCAAACCCACAATCGATGAGATAAAAACACGCATTCCAAAATTCTGGCCTTATCTACAAAGAAAAAAAAATATAGGGGGAAGGGGGGCATACCAATGAAACTGAGATTAGTCTAGTATTAAAAACGATGTTGTAAATTTTCAGTTGGTTACATTTCTGTCTCGAGGATATTTTTAACGATGTAACTACAGTCGACGTCAATCTTAGTGAATTTAAACATTTCTGTATGAACTTTTGAGCGATTTTGTTCATTTTTAACACCCAAATACATTTTTACGAACCACCTAACTTCAGTGAAGTTCCTTATTAACGAAGTTCGCTCGAATGTGAAGCCTCCAAACACTTTCATTCATTTCCCGTTACGTCCTAAACCTTCATTTCTTACGCATGACGTCGAATATGATTCTTGGATGATGATAGAAGTACGAACAGAGGGAAAGAATTTGTTCTTAAGCTCTGTAGTTAATCTAGAACTTAATTATTTTCCCAAGAGCAAAATTATGAGCAACCATAAAAACTTTTGCACGACACCCTTTCAGTAGTGAAATATTAAATATCAATTGTATCAATCACTAACTTTTAATTACTGAATTCTATATACAACGCGTCGTTACACTAGAAAACCGTCAAAACGTACGTACATACGTCTGTGAGATTAAAACATCGACACGCTAAAATAAACTAGGGCAATGTAACTTGATAACGCGTCGATAGAATGTCGAATCTATCCGATGTTGTAAGGTCAGACGTTTCTTGCTGGGCGGTGGGAACCAGACTTCAATACACGATTGTAATTGTTTAGTCTAACAATGAAGTAATCTACGCCATTTAATACAACAGTTACGGACATACGACACTACAATCACGAACGAGGAGTTGGCATTTGACGATACATTTGTTCACCACAAATAAACAAAAATTAAATAATAAAACTCGCGTCTTTTGGGTTTTGCTTGGCATAATTACTAATCTACAACGTGATAATTGGACTCCTTTATTTTCGCTAATTACAAAAAGAAAAATAATACTCGATATTAAAAGAGAGAACCTTTAAATGCTGCACTTACGTCATCTGTACGAGGAATTACTTTACATAATTAAAGAAATTATATGGACCTAAAATGGTGAAAGTAAAGTCACATACGCCATACCCATACCCGCCCATTTGTCTCCCACACTTCGCGCTTTAATACACACTATTTTAGGACACTTTATTTTATGTAATTTGAGGTAACTAAAAATTAAGCGAATTTACCTTAAAAATACCTCCGTACTTTCACATAGCTTTGGGAAGGGCCATAACTAAAAGCCAAAAAAGGTAGGGTATCCTTGATGCATTTTTACCCCACCACCAATTATATTTCCGAAACTACTCTCAACGAACGCCAGATGGCGTAAACGATTACTTCCCACCCAATATCATTCCCATCCGCGGTCCACAAATGGAAATACACAAAGTGAAGAATCAACAGTTGAGAAACAATTTCACTCCATTTCCATTCGCGCCAAAATGGAAATGATTAATATTTCGTAACCTAACATTAACCTAACCTGGATCAAAGTGGGAAAAAGTGGATGAGTGACACGAATTGGTAACAGACCGATTTGAAAATGCCTCCTTCAATATTCTCTCACTCGTTTTTTCCGCTCTTTGGCGCACAATGAAACGGGAATGACTGAGCGAGATGATACCGGAAGAAATCTCTCTAAAAACGAAATTGTTTTACGGCGTTACACGAACAAATTCATATTTCATCATGTCGTCGTTCGACCTTGCGCGAGTATATGGATTTCAGATTTCAAACTACACTTCAGATTTTCGATGAAAATGACTAGCCTAACCAGGTATAATGCAACCTAATTTAAACTCATTTTAGTATCGACATTCCCCAGATCGATTTGTTCCGCTACCCGGTTTCACGGACTGACATTAATGATCGAGTCTTCGAATATCAACTCCCTTCACTAGCTACAATTAGGCAATCTCTGAAAAAACACGCGCGCGCACGTACGTACGTCTTTCCTACAGAGCCGCGACATTTTCACATTCAAATCTGTATCGCGACATTCGCCCAATTTTAATCCTTAACTACTGTCATTATTTCCCATGATAAAATAAACAAATTACTCAGGGTCAGAATTGACCCAACGATAGTAGCCAAGGGTTAAAAACCTAATAACTAACCAAACTTAATTTAACCTTAACTAACCTAGCATAACCTTAATTATATCCCTTTTTCAAGATAAAAGAATTTATAAAGATAATTCACACCCCAAATGTCAGGATACGCGCGTTCGTGTCGCGACGGGTTGCGTGTATCCTCAAGTTCGTCACGATTCCGTAGGTAAGACACGTACACACAAACTTGGCAATGATACTGCGAGCTGCTTACACCCTGAATGGATATATGGGCGGAGCGATGCTTTGTAAAAACGGGGAAATTTTTGTATATAACTTTATAAACGATCAGTCTCCCCTCCCCCTATATATATATATATATATATATATACATATATATATATATATATATATATATATATATATATATATAAAAACAAAGCGCGCGGGTAGAATGCAAAGGAGAAAGAGGTGACCTCTTTCCATATAAAGTATTAAAACGACCTTGAAGAAAAACAACAACATTCTCGATAAAATGCTAGCGGCGAACGGACGAAGGAAGGTAACTCACACCAGACATAACTATCTCTGACGCGTTTATTTTATTTTTTTAACATTTGTTTATTCCTTTGGCATAAAGAACTCATTTATTGACATTCTACCACACCCCGTAAATTTATCGACAAGAACCATATGTAAAGTATAACTACAAAAGCGTTTCGTCGCTTACTCCTCAATCGAGAATGGATGGGTGGTTGCGTTCGGATAAAAGCAAGCCTGTTTAGTCGAAGCTGAAGAGAGCATTTTAAGGGGACGGCGCGAGGATGGAATTCCGAAGCGGCGATATTCGGCCTTGAAGAAACTCAAGTTTACCAGGTCATGAAATGCCTTTTAAATATTAAACATCGAACTAGCAGCGTCTCTCGGAGGGAGTCGGGAGGCGGTTTCTCCCACTCAACTCCCACGTGAGAGGGAGTGAGGGAGGCGGAAGAGGATAATGATGTCATCAATCGCGCGGTGGATCATTACTCAATTCGAATTAATGACGTTTAAAAACGGGCCTATACCCATTTCGTAGACAAAATCAATCGACTAAAAAACTTAACCTAACCGACAATAACTGGCCGATGAGATGTCGTTAGCGCGGTTAAAACGACTCGATACCGAGACCTTCACGAAGTGACGAGAATAGGCCTACTTTGTCGAGCTATTTAGTCTATTACGAACTTAGAAAAGAGGCTATACAAATCAAACAAACCTTTACAGTTATGGTTAATTCTTGGTTCTTAAAACGCGTAAACTGGCTTTATTTTCACTAATTATGAATAGATGGATTCACCGTTATTCGTGTCTCGTGGAGAACGCGCCTAATAATAGTCAATTGGCTCCTTCGAACAACCGTTTCCTCGAAGGCCCAAAACGAAGCTCACACTCGCACCAAACTCCTTTCTTAGACTGAAGGGAACAAATTAACGCAATATTTAAGACCCCGAAACTCCTGATGAAGACCGAGTTCTTAACGTTGACAAAAACCAGAAGTGTTTTTGACTCATTTTCCGCCTTAGTTTATTCGAACCCTTTTCGGAATCCGCCACTGATGACGATAAACAAAGACAAACTGACGGAAAGGGAAACCGAATAGCGGAGACCCCCTACAAGCGGCGAAGGGAGAACGCGAGATAACGAGACAAAAAATGTTCGATTACTCTTAACATTACGTCGTGTATACGGGTCTTTTCAATAAAAATGAGATATTTTTGGCTTAATAATCCTACAGGCCTACGCATACTACGACGGAGCATATCCCTTCAACGAGAAAGATTTTTAGCTACGGCTAAATTTCGCAGGTTTGAATAAAGTAGCATCACTAACTCTATTAGGCCTATTTTTACCCGTGTTATCAACGGTCACGCTTATCTATCGACTCTCCCTTACGGGAAAATTTACGCAAAACTGCTCTATTTATCTCAGCCCTAATCGTATCCCACAGGTACTAATGATCTCCATGAGGGGGGAAGGAAAAGTAAATTATTCTTACGTTGGAATAAATAATGTGTGGTTTAATTTAGCATTGTTTATACAAAAGTTTACCCGAGGTGAGGAGATTAACGCGTGGCTAATTAGTTAAAGGGAGATTCGATTTTTGCCCCTCACGTTACTAAATTTAGTGATGCAAAAAACATCACTACCTTCATCCCACACTGAATTAGATACAGTACTAAACACACAATGAACAGGGACACCCTATATAGGCTATCCAAACAGCTTCAAACAAACTCACAGAATACACGTTCGAATGTAAGAAACTGTCTAACACAATTCAAATTTACGTCCCTAAGTAAAATTTTGCGAAGTACCTCAAATTTGTGAACGCCAACTCAGACTCTGAATCCAATTTAGAACTCGGTTAATACGAGGCTTCAGCTTACAGGAGGAGTATTTATTAATAAGGTCATACATTATTACATCATCATCATCATCATTCCACATTTACGTCCTTTACTACGCGAGAACTATAATAATAACCGCCTCTCTTAGTTGATCAACCACCGTAAAAACCTATTGCAAATGGGTTTTATTTCTAAATTCCGAACGTCGAAAAAGGGAGACTCGTCGTAACATGTTTGGAGCCTGAACCTTCCTCCCACCCCCTCGACTTAACCATTCCGAAATCAACGAATACATCGACTGTCATTACGCAGTGTCAGAGTGCCACCAAAAACTTCATTCTTGAATCTGTGACTTCAAACATTGTATTTGTGGAAAGAGCGTAGTACTAGTACAAGAACACTGCTACAGAAACTCAGTTCGATACCACACACACACACACACACACACACACACACACACACACACACACACACACACTTTTCTTAATGCAGCTTTCTTAGATGCATTTCCCTTTATATAAATGTGATGGCATTCGAAGTACTTGAAAAAGGCAATTTGTAAAGCCAAGCAAAATTGGACTAGAGTTCAAGAGGTGGCCAAATGATGCCAAATTTCTTTGGCACTCGTCCAGAAACTAAGTTATGAGAACACTCATTCGGTAAATAGTTTGAATTCACAATTTCAACTAAAAATTGAACCAAAATTCTACTGCGATGTTAATCGATGCGATAACTCGAGCAAGGCGTACATTATCTAAGCAACGATAGTAATGATTCAAAGACTTAAATTTTCTACTTTATTAAAATTTATGATCTCGGTCTACTGGCCTACGTAATATCTCTCCGAAAAGATTACATTTTTAACGGGTTTATTATTCAACAGAGTCGTCCACATTTTTAAAGTTTCTTATTATTGTGTAAATGAAGCGTTAACATTTTCTTTTTTTGAATTTACCGACATTTACTCGATGCGCAAAACGAATACAATATTTCTTCGGTAATACGCAATGAAAAATAAACTTACTTTCACATCATGAACAAATGCACGAACCACACTTAAAGTTTTTAAAGCTTTTAATTAAGAATTACACGTTTTCAAAAGTTAATTTCCAGCAATTAAAATATAAAAACAGGACAAAGATACAGGTTCTGCCGGACAATATACAAACAACTACAGCCACAGGATGAACGAAATTTTTAGGACTGTGGTACGCGAAACAATGCATTATTATTATTATTTTAATCCTAAAATTAAAAATCTAAAGCGAATAAAGTTTACCTTTGCAGTTTAATGAGTACATTTAAAGTTAAGTAATCATGAGGGATTCAGAAAAAATTCCCAATCTGGATATCATAATGACATTATATAAGATAAATGAATGTAAAATTCAACTTTATTGCTTTTTTTATTGCTTTCAAATATTCAAAACTGTTGTCAAGGTAACAATAAGCCGGAATAGAACTCTATTCGCACTTCAATTTTATCCTTAAATTCGATTCAAAGTGACCATTATTGCTCATTAAACTCATATATATATATATATATATATATATATATATATATATATATAATATATATAATATATATTAATATATATATATATATATATATATATATATATATATATATATATAAGAGGGAACACCCACTCTGGCATTCATCCCTTTTTAGGTGATTATATTCAGACCCCATTTTGAGTGATTGGGGGGATAAATTATCTAATTACAAACGTATCTCAGCCCCGTAATAACACCGGAGCTCTACAATGGACAATGGAAAGCAGAGTGAAGTACGGACGCGAGGAGTGGACGCACTGACGAAGCAGTATAATAATGTTCCTTCGCCTTTATTTAACCGAGTATAAAAATAAGAGTGCAGTCCACTATATACAGTGTACAGTACAAGAGGCATTAAAATGTATTTAGTCCTATTTCAAACCCGTTACCAACCATAATTATATATTTACACACACAGAGTCCGTCTTTGTATAAAATTTAGCTGAATGATGGTTTTTGAGAACAGATTTGGTTTTCTATTCAGTTATAATAGGAAGAAATACAAAAGTTCATATTATTTAAGATTATTTTGGGGATATATGTAAGCAAAATGACTTCTTACATTTGCTCAAAAATTGCATGAAGTCACAGTAGTGTGTATGAATTTCTACGAAGGATGAAGTCATACCAAAGCTGTTTCCGCCTAAACGTTAATAATATTACAGGTATACGCTTTGAGAGTCTTTCGAAATGTAACGAATCACACTCACACACACACACACACACACACACACACACGTATTCTGTTTATAAATAATCTTTGGTTTTTTCTTTGCTCTTTGCTTACCTGCACAGCTGCCATGTTTCTCTCGATCTACAGATGGCACTGGCACTATTACGAAACTATTAATTGGCACAAAATTTATTAAATGCAATACTCTCTGTATGAATAAGGAAAAATTAAACTTTTACAATAAACTTTATCACCAAAACACACACACACACGAATAAAGAAAAAGAAAAAAATATTTCGTAACAGCAGTGATGATTATTTTTATTCTGATTAAGAGCCTCCTCCCCACTTCGTATTCGGCAAAACGGAATGTCGCGATACTACTTTCGCGACCTTTACACCACCTGATGGCGAGTAAAGCGTATTTGCGCGTTAAACTACCACTACGAAAGAGATTCAAGGAAGAACTTCGCCTCGCAGTGACACTGTGACACGAGCCCTACGCCATTCACTCACTGAACTGGGCACTCACTCGCTGCCGAGAACGGGGTTAGTCACCAACTGTACTCGAGCAGGAAGGGTTGCACATGCCCAGCCACACACACGCGCACACCCAAACCGTCTGCCCACATTCACATGCGAGTGTGGGCATTCCAGAACAAACTCATTTTCGTACGCGAGACGGGACTTTAAGGAAAAAAAAAAAGTACGTTGGGCATGGGCACGGGAACAAAGACTCGAGATGATACTGTACGTTCGTGCGTTCACATACACAGAGCCTTAATTGCCTCCGCTCAGGCTCGCTTCCTCTCCTCCCGAAATGTGGGCACGAGGTCTCTCTATCTTGAGTCTGGTGGGTATTTCGGATGAATAAAACCATTCAGTTCTCTCACGCGGGGCATCTCTTTCCCTCACAACGACGAATACACACGCAATCAAGGTACAGAGAGTGACTGCTTCACTCAACATTTAAAAACGATAATTTTAATTATACGCTTTGTGTGTGTGTGTGTGTGTAAACTTTATACGTGTGTGTGTGTGTGTGTGTTACTTCTCTAACTACTGATAACACCCGTATATCCCAACAATTTCAGAGGTTTTAAACATGTTTCAACCGGTTGTTCAATCTTGTATAAACACGTTTAGTTCGATTGTCAGTGGTGAACCTGGTGGGAGTTTTACAAACACTGCAGCACCACCGCTATGAATAAAACCGTCATAAATGATGACTAACCACAGTCTGACAAGGAAAAAAAATATAAATTTCAGTAAAAGTCGTCCTGCACTTGGCTACGTCATTGAAAAAGAGCTCTGTAGATGCCTTCTATCCACCAATCACGTACGACTCTGGTGACGTCATCGGTATTTTGTTTTTCTACATGAACACGCGTTAACAACTTTGAAATCTGAAAGGATTAATATTTATGGAGTGACAAATGCAAAGAAGGGCGATCAATGCATCTCGCACACTGAACCGAAATGAGAAGAAACTTTTTAAACTCTTTCCACCAACGGACCTTCATTCTCTCAACTGTTTACACTCGACCCAATCACGATAATAAACGTTATTATACGCGAGAAATGTCCTTCAACGAATACTTGAACAATTTTTGCTTCGAAACTTACTTTATTTTTTAAGTTTTCAGCACACAAATTTATTTATTTTGAACTCAACACCATCCAACCGAATAAGGTGGTCAAAATAAAACGCAGCTCCTGCCATAAAAGGGGGTCAACTTCTGTTCGGTCAGGAGGGGAAGGGGTGGGCGGAATTGTACATGCGAATATTTCTAAGATAAATTAACAATCAAATATATCAAGAAGAAAAAGATGACCATGTGCGTTACAATTCCCAAAATGGTACGCCAGTCTCTCTCTCTCTCTCTCGATGTAGCACACACATGGTGGAAAATTGTGTACAGTACTATTCCAAAAGGTTTTACGGTCTCTGAATGATTATTTTTTAAGTTCATCTACAAATAACACACTCCTATGCTCCTGTATCAAACGAAATTACACACACACACAAAATTATTTATATTTATTTATATATATATACAGGGTGTCCCGTAAGTCTGGACCCATAGGGATTTATAATATATTTTTTTATTGTTATTATTATTATTTTATTATTATTTTTTATTATGATTTTTATTTGTGGGGCCACTTGAAAGCCAAAGTGTACGAGGTCAAACTTCAGAACATTTTCCACCTTAAAGCACGCATTGTGGAGGCGTGTCAAGAAATTTCTGCGACTGTGATTCAGAAAGTGCTGTCGCAGTGGAGATTGCGTCTTCAACTATGTGTGCGACACAACGGCGGACACTTTGAACAGATTATGTAATAAATTTTTGGACTATTTTGTAATTTTATTATTTTTCCCTATGGGTCCAGACTTACGGGACACCCTGTATATATATATATATATATATATATATATATATATATATATATATATATTATATATATAGCGGGCAGACAAAGGAATTCCTTTCCCCACCATTCTCAAACATCTTAGAATCATCAGGAATCCAAAAACACACGTGGTTTTGTCAAGGAGAGAGAAAAACACCAAGACGCTTGTTTAGGCGTCTCAAAGGCCCGCGAAAGTTAGCGTCCTACGAGCTTATAAAAGGCAGAGTCCACTGAAACTCCTCACACCTCAGCTATAAGTCAGCTCACACCTCAGCTATAAGTCAGCTCACACCTCAGCTATAAGTCAGCTCACACCTCAGCTATAAGTCAGCTCACACCTCAGCTATAAGTCAGCTCACACCTCAGCTATAAGTCAGCTCACACCTCAGCTATAAGTCAGCTCACACCTCGCTTGCCATTGGCTCTTTTTGGTCGGCACGCTTCTCACTCAGCAGCTTTGTCAGTAGCACCCATCGTCAAGCCACCCGCTCTCCGGCCTTCGCCAGAGAGCGGCTAACTGTTCCTTCAAGGCTTCAGTCGGGCCTACACGAAGTCTATCATCAAGTAAGGCTCTCTACCAACTCTCACTCCGCTAGTTACGTCCCCTCGTGATTTTACTCTCTCCACGTTACGCAATCACGACCTCAGCCGGCCTCCGTTCCGAGTCACACTTCAACCATATACAAGAACGAAGCAACACTTGAAGTACTCTACATTTCCTTCCTGCAAGAAAGAACGTCACTGCTGTAGGCGTCCCGTTGGCATCTTTACAATAATCCCTACCGGCTCTCAGCACATCTTCCTCCACCTAGGGGCTACAGTCTACAAGGTCAACTTTGAAGTATCTCTTCAATCTCCAGAGGTATTCAGCATTTTGGTAAGCCTACCCTTCGCTTTCGTGTTAAGCAATTCTCGCGAAGCCTACACAGTGTAATCGCAGGACCGCATTTAGGCCATACCTAAAAGTGTCTTCAATACCGTTCAAACTAACTAACTCATTAAAACCGCAGTAGGCATATTTCAAGTGTCGTACCAATATTGTAGTTTTAGTTTTGTATCACCCTGTTATGGTGATCACTGGCATAATTCACTTGTCGTGCATCCAACTGTTTATATGTTCTTTTATGCATTTCACTCAGACGGGCTAACCCATTTACTGTACCAACCGTATGGGCATTATTTCAGCTGTCAATAGGTTTACATATTTATTTTGTGTTCCATTACGAATATCTCATTAGCCTATCTAAATAGTGTATTACTTAACAATTAATCTGTATAACCATTCCTTATTTGCTAATCCTCAGTCAACTTTAGCATAATATAAATGCCGTTATAAAACTGTTAATCATCGCATATACCTTCACTGAAATGTTAATCGCTGTGAACAAATAACTGGTTTATTTTCTTAATTAAACACAAAACAAGGTAATTTCTTTAATCTTATTAACCCTAGAATCCATAACCCAGGCCCGCCGGTGTTATATTTATCCGGGTTATGCATTCTAGGGTTAATATTGTTTGCTTGGTGTGTAAGCCAAGCTGGTGACCCTTAATCATTCATTCCAATATCATCATTGAGAAATTATAGTAAGCCTACTTACTTAGCCACAGCAAATCGGTGATTCGTAGACCATTATAAGTTGGTGATTCTAGCCCACTATAAATTGGTAACTCCAGCCTTGTCATTTAACATTCAATCATTAACCTTCAATCATTCTCAATCAATTAACCATTATCATTATTTTAGTACCAACTTTACGCTATAAACTAGTGACATCAAAGTGGTTAAGATTAGAGTACACTATACGTATATTACACGCCTCGGTGGTGTGGTGGTTAGTGTCGCTGACTATGAATCCATTGGCCCCGGGATCGAGACCCGGTTACGGCAGCCGGCACGCAGCAAAATCCAGCTGTTCATCCTTCCACACAGAGAAAGTGGTTGATAGATAAATGGGTACCCTGGATGGCCTAGTGGTTAAGACGCTGGCTGCTGGTGGGGCGTGGTTCAAGTTCCACGTTAAACTGTAGGTCTAAGGTGAAGTGAAGAGCTTGACCTTCGTCAGAATGAACAATTCGGGCGGAAGCTAACCAAAGGTTATATATATATATATATATATATATATATACACACACGGGTACTTCAATAATTATCCGCACTTTTTATTTCAGTGATAATATATAATATATACTCGTAACAACGAGCCAAACTGAGATCTATAGGCTTATTTAGGCCACTCGTAGCTGTCACATATCCTACGAGTAGTGCGCATGGCTGCGCCGCTTTCAATTTGTACTCCGGAAGAACAAAGATCCGTGGTTCATTTTTTGTGGGCAGAAGGTGTGAAAGGAACTGAAATTCACACGCGTATATGTGCTCAGTATGGGAATAATGTGTTACCACGGCGAAGTGTGTACGAGTGGATTCAAATGTTCAAGGAAGGTCGGACATGTGTGTGACAAATGCTCAGCGCCCAGGACGACCGTCAACATCAACCAGTGGTGACAAGCAGAAAGAAGCCAGAGCCATGATTTTCGATGGCAGAAGATTAATAAAAGAAATTGCATCTCCATTAGACATCAGTCAAGGGTCAGCCTATTCGATAGTTCATGACATTGTTGGCTTTCACAAGGTTTGTGCAAGATGGGTGTCCAAACAGTTGACAGAAGAGCACAAGCGTAATCGTATGGACGTCTGCTCTCGTCTTTTGGCGCGGTATCATAATGAAGGTGAAAACTTTTTGGAGCGCATTATCACTGGAGATGAAACCTGGATCCATCATTATGAACCAGAAAGCAAACGACAGAGCATGCAATGGAAGCATCCAACATATCCCGTTGCGAGGAAGTTCAAAGCGCAGCCATCAGCAGGTAAAGTTACGCTAACACTGTTTTGGGATATACGAGGCCCTATCCTTGAACATTATCTAGAGCGTGGAACTACAGTAACAAGTGCATCGTATTCTGACATGCTTCGGAAGGAGTTAAAGCAAGCAATCCGCACAAAACGGAGGGAGAGCTTGTCGGAAGGTGTTATTCTGTTACACGACAATGCGCGCCCTCATACCGCTGCACAGACTAGAAAATGCCTTCAAGAACTTAAATTTGAAGTTCTCGACCATCCAGCTTACAGTCCAGACCTGGCACCTTCGGATTTTTACCTGTTTGGACCACTAAAAGACGCTTTGAGAGGTCAGCGATTCCAAGGCGATGACGACGTGAAGGAGGCGGTGCATGACTGGCTACACACACAGCCAAAAACATTCTTTTGTGATGGCATTAGGAAGTTTGTAGATTGCTGGACTAAGTTTATTGAGAAACACGGAGACTATGTTGACAAGTCATGTGTTTATAATCTATCAGATGTGAAAATAAAATTGTGAAAATAAAAAGTGCGGATACTTATTGAATTACCAAAAAGTGTGTGCAATGAATAGGGTTGCCAGATGACCCCGTTTTTCGGCCACTTGTCCCGGCGACCCGAAAAGACCTTTCGAGACCATCGAATGTCCCGGTTTCAGGAAAAAAAAAAAAAAGAATAGTGAAGACAGATTTTACGATGTCCAGCAAAGTTACACGATTGCCTATATTTTTAAATATAGGGAAGGTAAGCACACCGGACAAAAAATTAGTCACCCCTAATAGCACCGATAGTAGGAAGTTCAAGGTCACACAGAGGGCGCTGATGTAGCATTGGTAAGTGACAAGTAGCGGTGACGTAGCACACAGGATCAGATCTGTTTCGTGAGGTGGTGAAGAACAAAGTGTGTGTTGGATATAGTCTGCAAAATGGGTCGTGAGGCAGACGTTACTCAGTGGCAAAAAGGAGCCATCGTGTTTGGCAGAGCCCACGGACACAAAATGTCTGAAGTAGCCCAATTTGTTGGTGTCAACGCGTACTGTCCAGCGAGTTTACAAAGAGTGGTGTAGTTCGCAATCAACTGAAAATCGACGGCGTAACTGTGGCCGGAAAACAATTCCTGACAATAGGGACCGCCGCCATGTTTCTCGTCTAGTAACTGCAAATCGTTTTCAAACCAGAGGACAATTGCTCCAAGAAACCAATGAGGTTCTCCAGCGACCAATTTCCGAACGGACATTGCGACGAGAACTGCATGCGATGGACATCTGGAGCAGGGTACCACGGAAGAGGCCGCTGTTAACAGCAAGTCACAAATTGGCACGTTATAAATGGGCTCAGAGGCACAAAAACTGGACTGCGGCAGATTGGAAACGTGTAATTTGGTCCGATGAGTCCCGTTTTTGTTTGTTCTCCAATGATGGGAGGCGACGAGTACATCGCAGATCCAATGAAGCCTTTAATCCTGAATGCGTCGAAGGTGTTGTTCAGGCTGGAGGTGGTTCCGTGATGTTCTGGGGATGTTTTTCGTACCACGAAAAGGGCCCTCTCGTTCCAGTGACGATGAATTTGAACCAGCAGGCGTACCTCCGCATACTAAACTCGCCGGATTCGTGCGGTTATCAAGGCCAGAGGCGCCGTCACACGTTATTAGGTACATTCTGAGAGGGGTGACTAATTTTTTGTCCGGTGTGCTTATATATACACTTGATGAACTGCCTCAATGATCAACTCGTTTTGAAACAAAGCAGAAAACGATGCTTACCATTTAGTCAACTAAAAAAACGCATTGCCCAAACAGTCGACGTAATTATCAAAGGCGCAATCAGCAAATATATATCATAAATATTCACTGCCTAAACAAATACTTCTATTTTACATTCACGAACTATATTTTTATTACAACTAAAATGTATATTTTTTCATTATATACAGGGTGTCCCAGAATTAACTATCTATTTCAATGAAATCGGACAAATTTTTTAAAAACACTTTTATTTATGTTTATCATGTTTAATATGTGTTAAAAATGTATAAATTTCTAAATTTTTTTCATAATTTTATTTTCATAATTTTTTCATTATCTGGTCCAATGAAAGACCGTCTGAAGTCATAGAATGGCAAAGAGACTCTCCAAAAGTTAACGTGTGGCTTGGAATGACCAAATCCAAAATTTATGGCCCATTCTTCTTTGCGGAAGCAACTGTAACAGGTACCGTCTACCTTGATATGCTTCAGCAGTTTCTCGAACCACAGCTTCTTGATGATGGCATTCTTGATAATGTTGTGTTTCAACAAGATGGAGCACCATGTCATTATGCTCTAATTGTTCGAGAATACCTCAACAGACGCCTTCCGAATCGGTGGATTGGACGTGGAGGACCTCGACCTGGCCTCCGCGTTCTCCGGATTTGACACCCCTGGATTTCTTTGCATGGGGTTTCATAAAAACAAAGGTTTATCGACAAAAGATCAATGCTTCTTGTTGAAACACAACATTATCAAGTATGCCATCATCAAGAAGCTGTGGTTCGAGAAACTGCTGAAGCATATCAAGGTAGACGGTACCTGTTACAGTTGCTTCCGCAAAGAAGAATGGGCCATAAATTTTGGATTTGGTCATTCCAAGCCACACGTTAACTTTTGGAGAGTCTCTTTGCCATTCTATGACTTCAGACGGTCTTTCATTGGACCAGATAATGAAAAAATTATGAAAATAAAATTATGAAAAAAATTTAGAAATTTATACATTTTTAACACACATTAAACATGATAAACATAAATAAAAGTGTGTTTTTAAAAAATTTGTCCGATTTCATTGAAATAGATAGTTAATTCTGGGACACCCTGTATATAACCTCGTTAACCTCGTTGCTGTTCCGTGCGTTGGTCTCTCTTCACACGAAGGTCAAGCTGGTGACCCCGCCTCTAGGTCTGGCTTGGTGGAGGAGAGTTGCATTCTTGCGCTCTCCACCATACATAGCCAGGTACACCCGGCTCATCTGGTACTGTCCTGAGCCAGGCATCTAATCTTTTCTTGAAGACTTAAACTTTGACCCCTGTAACGTTTCTGAGGTCCTTTGGAAGCTGGTTAAAAAGACTTGGCCCCTTGACAACCAAGCTATTTTCCTTCAGTATTGAGGAGGTCCCTTGTCGGGCCTTTAATTTGGGAACACTACACATTCTGCCTTTCCTATTGTCCAGTGTTGTTTGAATGGTAACTGGGTTTAGTTTTAGGTTTAGTACCAGTTTTTCGATCATTTTCCCTATGTAGATTATGGTGTACCTCTCCTCCTCTTCTTTCCAGGGAAAGTACAGATTTAGTTTATGTAGCTATAGTCTTTCCCAGTAGTTGAGCTCTTTGCAGCCATCAATATTGGCTGTGAAATGTGCGCGCGTTTCTTCTAGTTTATTAGTTTCTTTTTATATGGGGACGTCAAAACTGAGCAGTATTCAAGTTTCGGTATAATCAGTGTTTTTAACAGGGGGAGTCATTACTGTCCTGTCCCTTCTTTTGAATGTTCTTAGTACCTGTCTCGTGACTCTGTTTTAATTATCGCTATATGATTTTGTTTCGAATTACGCATCATCGGTCATTATTACCCCAGATCGATCGCTTTCGTGCTTCTCTGAATTTCCCGTCTATCTGGAGCGTAATATGCAATTTAAGTTCCTCTTTTCTACCATATCTCAAGAGTTGAAATTTCTCGGTGTTAAATGTCATGTTGTTGTCTGTCTTCTGACCATTTGTATATTTTGTTCGTGTCCCTCTGCAAGGCCTCCACTTCACTTACATCGCTGATTTTTCTGCTGATCTTTGTATCGTCTACAAAGGATGTTACTATACTGTTGCTGTTTACTCCGCTGTCTATGCCCGTTAGCATGATAGGGAACAGGAGTGGGGCCAGTACTGTCCCTTGTGGTACTGAGCTGCGTACTTCCGATTCTGATGATGATATAGCTTGAATTTTGACGACCTGTAGACGTTCTCTGAGGAAGTTGTGGATCCATTTTCCCACTTTGCCTGTTATTCCCATATATTTCATTTTATGTACTATTATACCGTCGAAAGCTTTAGCAAAATCTGTGTATATGACATCGTAGTTGTCATTGCCTTCCAGTGCATCTAGAATATTGTTGTAGTGTTCTATTAGTTGTGATAGGCATGATCTACCTGATCGAAATCCGTGCTGATTTTCGTTGAATCTTTCCAGTCTCCAAGAAATCATAAATTTTCTTTCTAACTATTCTTTCAAATACTTTGGTGAGGTGGGACGTCAATGACACTGGCCTACAGTTCTTTGCTTGAGATCTGTCCCCTCCTTTATATATAGAGACAATGTTTGCTCTTTTCAAGATGCTCTGTATTTCCCAGTGTCTAGGGATCTTCTCCATATCCAGTATAAAGGTGTAGCTATTTTATTTTCACAGTTTTTAATCAATAATGCGTTCCAATTGTCCGGACCTGCAGTTGAATGTGGTTTCATTTGTCCTATAGCTCTCGCTACATCTTCTGGGGTAAAATCAAAGTCTGTTATACACTCTCCTTGCAATTTCTCTTCAAAGAATGCATCTATGTCAGGTATCGCTTTGTCGCTTTTTGAGGTACTGATTCATACTGAGCTCTCAATGTTTCAGATATTTCTTTTGGCTCATCGGTTAGTTCATTTTTTCTCTTCCTTAAGGGTCCAATAGTGGCACGTTTTTGTTTTCCTTTTCGTATAGCTATAGAAGTATTTTGGCTTTTCCTTTATTGCTTCTACCGCCTTTTCCTCTTCCCTCTCTGTATAGTCCTTAATCAGGGCTTGTATTTCCCTATCGATACCCTCCAGTTTTTCTTGTATTACTTTCCTGGCATTATCTCCGCAGTTGGCTAACTTCGCCTCCACTCTCTTTCTTTTGCGGAATATTCTTTTCGTTTGACTCTCTAGCCAGCTCCTCTTTCCTTTCGGCTGTGATTTCGGAGCATATTTTTCTAAAATTCTCTATTTTTTCTTCCAAGGTTGTTGCATTTCTTCAGTTGTTTTATTCTCTAAAACTGTTCTCCACTCTATTTGGGCCATGTGCGATCTGATTACTTCCCAATTTATAGTCTTGGAGTTTAATTTAAAGGCCCCAAATTTGCTTCTTCTCTCAATCGGCATTTAAATCATTCCATAGTTTCAGTCAAACGAAAATGGGTAATTTTTGAGATGACAATCTTAATTGAGGTATAACGTGCTTTGATCTACTTCTAGTTTGATACGAGTGGATTTCTTGACGAGATACAAAAATATTTATTTACTCATTGCAACTAGTGATGCGCCGGAGCTCCAGCTCCGGCCGAGCAGGAGTTCCAGCTCCGGCCGAGCAGGAGTTCCGGCCATTTTAGAAAACCTCCTGCTCCGGCCGGAGGTCTCACTAAACTAGAGGCCGGAGGTGCTAAGTACACCAAACTGAATTCTGACAACTTTTAGTTTTAATTCTATAAAACTATAAAACCTCATTTCTGCACCTATCCGAATATTTCAGTTCTCAGATGACTAATAATAATTTATTTTATGAGTGATCAGTGTTTGTATTAATAATTGATTTGATAGAGGCTACTTTACTCAGCATTCAGCAAGACATCATAAGTTTCATAACCTGAGGATATTCTGTTCAATGGGAATTTTTAGAGAAATTAGCACACACAAAGCATAGAAAGTAGACTTGTATAAAGTTTAAGTTATTAAAGACTTAATAATCTAAAATAGCAGGACTATAATATATAAACCCTAAATAGATGAGACGATGGATCCCCACCCCAACACACACACACACACACACATATATATATAAATACTGAAATAAATCAATTGGCCGGAACCTGCGGCCGGAGGAAAAAACACTAAGCCGGAGGTTCCGGCCCTCCAGCCTTCGGCCAAAATCTGCCTCCGGTGCATCACTAATTGTAACTTAATGATTTTGTTATTACATTCGTAAATAAAAATAAAATGTGCCAGTTTGATTACATCATTGAGCTTTAAATAATGCACTTGAATGATCACGGAACTCAGCATCAGATAATAACCTTATTGCTCGTTTTTGGATGACAAAGATACTGTTTAAAACGTTGTTAGCGGAGTTTCTCCAAACAAGGGTGCAGTACGTTATATAAGGAAGAAGAAGGGTATGATAGTATGATACAGAGTTAATAAAACCTGTTTAGGGACTACATTTCTAAGTTTAAACATTATAGCAACGCTCCTTGAAATCTTTTTCACGATATAATGTACATGATCACTCCACTGCAAATTCTTATCTAGCATTACACCAAGAAATTTTGTTACAGTACACTTCCTTACAGCGATTTCATCAACATTTAGTTCATCAAGATACACATTTCTTTTATTAGTAAAAACCATGAAATTGTTTTACTGGTATTTAGGAAGTCTAATGGTGGTCAACCATTTCATTACACTGATAAATTCTGATCTAAATATATTCTTAGCTGAATTTACATCTTTGCAAGAAAATGACACGGTTGTATTATCTGCAAACATCATTCAAGTACATTATTTAAAGCTCAAAGATGTAATCAAACTGGCACATTTTATTTTTATTTACCAGTGTAAGAACAAAATCATTAAATTACAATGAGTAAATAAATATTTTGTAACTCAAAAGAAATCCACAAGTAGCAAACCAGAAATAGATCAAAGCATGTTATTCCTCAAAAATTACCCATTTCATTGGACAAATTTTGGAATGACTTAAATGCTGATATAAAATATATTGCGAATGTAAATACGTTTAAAACCAAGTTCAAATCTAGATTAATAATGGAATACTAATAAAAATTTAGGATTAAATGTACATTACTTTATCACTTACTCATTTCTCGCGCGTAATCTAGGATCAAATGTACATTATTTATTATTGTTCATCTCTCGTGTCTAATATTTTCTTTGTATAGTGTTTGTATCATACCTTCAATAATGACACAGTTTTATATCTATAATAATAATAATTTTAAATTAATAAATACCTTAATTAATAATTTTAGTCATGATTTACGTATTATTAATAATAACTATGTTCTATTTTTAATTAAGTGCCCAGTAAAGCCTAAAGCTTGAGGGCCAAATTAAATAAAATAAAGTCTAATTTCACAATTATTTGTTAAACCAAAACAAACATTGTAAATCTAATGTATTTATTTTATCAATAAAGGTTATTCACTTTAATTCAATTCAAAATTCGCTTTGTCGATAATGCGTTTGTTATCCCCTCGAAAAGTTTACATCCCTCGAAAAGTTTACATCCCTCGAAAAGTTTACATCCCTCGAAAAGTTTACATCCCTCGAAAAGTTTACATCCCTCGAAAAGTTTACATCCCTCGAAAAGTTTACATCCCTCGAAAAGTTTACATCCCTCGAAAAGTTTACATCCTCTCTCTCGAAAAAAAAAGAAAAGTGAACGACACATTACCAATCTATTAAATTTACATTTGAAGAAGAATATCTACAAATTCCTTTCTTTAATATTTTAGTTATACGCTCAAGTTCAAATAAACCTTTATTGAATGTTTTTAGAAAAAATACACATTTGAGTGAATATGTACATTGTACATTTTTTGTACATTTCAAGTATATGTACAATTGTACATTTCTTCTTACTCCGTCTCCAGAAAGAGGGGGTATCTTAATTGGTTTGTTTCATCGTTGATTTGGTCATGAATTTTTTGGACAATGATGTTAAATTTATCAAGGATGCTTTCGCTAAATAAGGGTGGTGCGGGGAGTCGAAAAACTCAATTCGGGTCGATTCGGCAAAAGAATCGAAACCGACTCGAACCAACTCGCAGTGAATCGAGAATTTCGATTTGGCCTGTTCCGACTTAGTTTAAACTGCGCGTCAAGTTCTTTCTCATATTATGCGATTAAATGCGTTATACTTTCATTAAATAAAGTTATTTTGTTCTTTTTTATATATTGTGAATTTAATATGTTACACTTTCATTAAAAAATAATTTATTACCAGTATGGGTCTATTTTCTGTCTATCCTAAATTCGAGAAGAGTGAAACTGTCAGTCTTTTCGAAGGTTCGGAAAAAGTTTGAGGGTTTTTTTCGAAGAAGAAAAAGAATCGAGAATCGAAATTAAATGGCCAAATCAAATCGAAATGAAAAGTCCCGAATCACGTATCCTTATCGCCGAATTGGGTTACCCCCTTTCCCTCGTTAACTGGGGCTTTCAACCTTGCTAAGAAAAGATTTTACAGTAATGTTTCGCGGATATCTCGGGGAGCAAAAAAGTACTTTAGTTTTAACAACTGGATGCGTAATTTGACGAGAGTATTTAAGTAATTCCACTAATCTCGTTACTTAGATAAATTGTACGATAAGAAATTTCCTTCGTAACGACGAGACTAGTTTGCCTCTGATAATGACAATGTTTATAAAATTTCACGTGGAAACTCGCAAAATTTACGCTGTCCACAGAAACTACTACTACTACTACTAATTATGCTGACAGGATTTATGAATATAAATAGTCTTAGAACCGGCGACACATAATTCGGCCTTACATCATCATACGACTACCTTAGATCATTTTATTCATACTAATAATTCAGCCATTCAATTACAAATAAAAGGTAAAAATAAGAGGAAATTAACCGAATCCTTTTTAATTGAAAATATTGATAATTTTAACAATGATTGAGGTAGTTTTTACGCAGATCCATTTCTGAATCAAATTTTAGCCCCAGACGTTCTTTTTAAATCTTTCCTACACCATTTTCTTCTGCCAGATACAAGAGGTTCATGTGCCGTTCTTTCCCTGTAACTTTTATTTCATTTTAGTCTTCTTACCTGAACGAAAAGGATTGCATCTCGAAAAGCTTCGTAATTTTTAACGCTTTTATCTTGGATTTTTAACATTTCAGGTCACATGGTGAAGCCTGGCTTAATTCATAAGGAAGGCAGCCCGCCCGCGAGCACTAAAAGGCAAGGATATGAACCACCTTGTACATTAGGCACAAAATCAATGGAGTATGGCGTATTCGCGGATTTCCCTTTTTCGCGGCGCGAGTGGAACGCATCTACCGCGAATAATGAGGGTTTACTGTGTGTGTGTGTATATATATATATAAGCACACCGGACAAAAAATTAGTCACCCCTCTCAGAATGTACCTAATAACGTGTGACGGAGCCTCTGGCCTTCATAACCGCACGAATCCGGCGAGGCAGAGACTCTACGAGGTTGTGCATGTACTGAACATCGATTTGCTGCCACTCGTTCATCAGCTGGTCCCGAAGTTCCGCCAGAGTCCGCGCTTCACTTTCTGTTTCCAGCCTGAACAACACCTTCGACGCATTCAGGATTAAAGGCTTCATTGGACCTGCGATGTACTCGTCGCCTCCCATCATTGGAGAACAAACAAAAACGGGACTCATCGGACCAAATTACACGTTTCCAATCTGCCGCAGTCCAGTTTTTGTGCCTCTGAGCCCATTTATAACGTGCCAATTTATGACTTGCTGTTAACAGCGGCCTCTTCCGTGGTACCCTGCTCCAGATGTCCATCGCATGCAGTTCTCGTCGCAATGTCCGTTCGGAAATTGGTCGCTGGAGAACCTCATTGGTTTCTTGGAGCAATTGTTCTCTGGTTTGAAAACGATTTGCAGTTACTAGACGAGAAACATGGCGGCGGCCCCTATTGTCGAGAATTGTTTTCCGGCCACGGTTACGCCGTCGATTTTCAGTTGATTGCGAACTACACCACTCTTTGTAAACTCGCTGGACAGTACGCGTTGACACACCAACAAATTGGGCTACTTCAGACATTTTGTGTCCGTGGGCTCTGCAAACACGATGGCTCCTTTTTGCCACTGAGTAACGTCTGCCTCACGACCCATTTTGCAGACTATATCCAACACACACTTTGTTCTTCACCACCTCACGAAACAGATCTGATCCTGTGTGCTACGTCACCGCTACTTGTCACTTACCAATGCTACATCAGCGCCCTCTGTGTGACCTTGAACTTCCTACTATCGGTGCTATTAGGGGTGACTAATTTTTTGTCCGGTGTGCTTATATATATATATATATATATAGTAACCTGTGGTTAACCAATTTGATGTTCCCGGTTTAGAGCGTAAAGTTGGCACTATAATAATGATAATGGTTAACTGATTAATAATGATTGATTGTTAATGATAAGACTGGAGTCACTAATCTATAGCGGCCTACGGATCACCGGTTTGATGTGGCTAAGAAAATAGGCTTACTATAATTTATGAATGATGATATTGAAATGAATAATTAGAGGTCACCAGCTTGGGCTCACACCAAACAAACAATATTTAATAAGGAAAGAGAAATTACCTTGTTTTGTGTTTAATTAGTAAAATAAATCAGTTATTTGTCCACAGCGTTTAACATTTCATTAAAGGTATTTATGATGATTAAAAATTATATAACGGCATTTATATTATGCTAAAGATGACAGTATTAGCAAATGAGGAATGGTTATACAGACTAATTGTTAAGTAATACACTAATGATATATGCAAAAGGGAACACAGAATAAATAATGAAAGCCTATTAACAGCTGAAATAATGCACGTACGGTCGGTACAGTAAATGGATTAGGCCGTCAAGAATTAAATGCATAAAAGAGCACAAACAGTAGGATGCACGATAAGTAAATTATACATGTGATCACAATAATAGGGTGATACAAAACAACTACATTGGTACGACACTTGAAATAGGCCTACCGCAGTCTTGACGAGAGAGTTAGTTTTCGGTATTGAAGACACCTTTTAGGGCCTACGCGATTAGGCAGAGCTTGTGGAAGCACGACGTAACAAAATACTGTAGGCCGAGTAAGGGCCGACAAGAGGCTTACCGCGACGCTGGATAAACTCTGAAGACGTGTTGAGGGCCTACGTGAAGGAGGATGTGCTGAAGGCCTGTTGAGATACTTGTTGAACGGACGCCGATCGAATTGTGGTGAAGGATGAGTGAAGCCAGGGTCAGAAGGATGACGCCGGTAGAGTGATGTTTGCTTCCAGCGGATGAAATTGTAGGTCGCCTCAAGTGTTGATTCGCTTCGTGTATTGTTAAGGTGTTGCTTGAGGGACTGAGGCCGGCTGAGGTCGAAGGGCGCTACGTGAAAGAAGAGATTCACGAGGAGTAAAGAGCGGAGTGAGTCTTACTTGATGATAGACTTCGTGTAGGCTCGACCGGAGCCTTGGAGGAACAGCATGCCGCTCTCCGGTCTTCGCCGGAGAGCGGGTGGCTTGACGAGTGGTGCTACTGAAGAAGGTGCCGAGAGTGAGACGTGACGACCAAGACGAGAAAATGCTAAGTGAGGAGTGAGAATGATTTGAGGAAGCTGCTGCATTTTATAGGTCTTGGTGACGTCCTCTGGTGGTCACTTCGGGAAATACCACAGAATCTGTGTTTCCTGTGTGGGCCTGTTTCATGCCCACATACGTAGCTTTTTTTATGATTCCATGTTTGAGAATGGTGGGGAAAAGGAAATTCTTTGTCTGCCCGCTATATACAGTGCCCGCGAAAAGTATCCGATCACCCTTGAAATTTGTATTTTTTACATAAAAAACAATGTTTAAATGTATACTAACCTTATATTAGTATTTTGTCATCTGTCCTTTGGTTTGGATGACTTGTTCTAGACGTTTTGGCATGGATTTAATCAAGTTTTGACAAACTTCCACTGATATTTCCTTGCACCATACCTTTTTGATGGCCTCTTGTAATTTTCGACTGAGCCAGTGTCGTGGCATTCAACCTTATTTTTTATTATAGCCACAGATTTTCTATCGGATTGAGATCTGGACTATTACCAGGCCAATCCAAAATATCAAATTTATTGTCAGTAATCCATTTTGTCACTATTTTGGCCCTGTGACATGGTGCACCATCATGCATGTATGTTTTTGTCCTTTGGATTGCCATTGCCATTGGAAGTTTATCCTGTAGCATTGCTAAATACCGTGCACCATTCATAGTTGTGTTCTTCGGAAGAAAATATAAGTTTCCACGCCCATAGTAACCGAAACAACCCCAAACCATCACACTTGGAGGGTGTTTCATTGTCTTTAGGGTCCATCCTATTTGAGCCAATAGGCCGGCGAACCTTTTTTGGACAACTTCTGAATGTCAAAAATGTCGACTCATCGCTAAATAAAACCTTCTTCCAGTCATCAACAGTCCAATGAATGTATTTTTTACAAAATGCGACACGTTTTTTACGCATTTTTTCATTAATGAACGGTTTCTTAGCAGCATGGCGAGATGGTAATCCGAGTTCTTTTTGGAGCCGCTCCTGGATAGTTCGTTCAGAAACACCAGATAACAAATTATTCATATTAAATTTTATTTCTTTCGCAGTTATTGTTGGGTTTTTCAATACTAAACGTTTCATAAGTTTGTCTGTTCGCGAATTTGTTTTTCTCGGTCTGCCAGATCGTTTTTTAGGGACTGGCGTGGTTAGGCCACCATTGTTCTTAGCCCGTGAAACCCATAAATTAACGGTACTTTGGGATATGTTTAATTCCTTAGCTATCTGTCTCAGTGATTTCCCACATGCATGCAAAGCAACAATAGCACCTCGACAATCACTCTTAAGTTGTTTTTTAGCACACATTATATATAAATTTTATTTACACCACTTTCTGTAAAAAAAAAAAAAATATCAAGAAATTTACACAAACAGTGAAATCTGACAAATTTGAGACACAGCCACCCGCAACGAAGGCTACCAGAACACTAATTTGAGAATGCGTTGGATAGCTCTCATATCAGCGAGCAACCTCAAAGTTACCAGATGTCGCTAGAACAAATAGAAAGTGAATTACGTGTCTCTGAATATCAAGGGAAAATATTGTATTTTCTTGAGTGATCGGATACTTTTCGCGGGCACTGTACAGTATATCACACGTTCTTGTACATCCATCATCTATAGCCTGTAGAAAATAAAATAGAAATATCATTATTTCAGCAAAATAACGACTTTTGGACCACCATATATATACAGTATATATATAGTGGTCCAAAAGTCTCTATTTTGCTGAAATAATTGTATTTCCATTTTATTTCTACAGGCCATAGATGATGGATGTACAAGAACGTGTGATGGTAGTAACACTACGTATCCAAGGGAAGTGCAAAGAAATTCGAGAAAAATTCTAAGAAAATTTCGCAAACCAGGACCTACAAAGCAATTCGCGAGCTGGTCAATAAATTTAAAACAACAGGATCTGTTCATGATGAGGCAAGATCTGAACGTCCAGGTACCTCTCAAGAAAATGTCGAATTGATAAGAGATGCCTTTGAAACAAATCTTAGAATGTCAGCTCGCACAGCATCATGTAGACTAAGCATACCAAAAACGACTGTTCTAAGGATTTTAAAATCAACATTAAAAAAGAAAAGTTACCATATTCAAGTGCTACCTGAGTTACACGAAAAGGATTATCCAAGACGAGCCGTCATACGCATAGAACTGATTGAAAAAATTCATACCGAAAACTTATTAAACCACATTCTCTTTAGCCATGAGGCGACGTTCCCCGCATGCGGAAAGGTTAATCGACATAACTGTCATATCTTGCTAAAAAAAAAACAACAGAGTTCTACGAATGAGAGAGATATTCTCCTAAAGTTAATGTCTGGTTGGGTATGACAAGATCGAAAATTTACGAACCCTTTTTCTTTGCAGAAGCTACGGTAACAGGGCCAATTTATCTTCGCATGCGTCAGCAGTTTCTCGAACCACAGCTTCGTTCATGTGGCATTCTTGACACTATTGTCTTTCAACAAGATGGAGCTCCATGTCACTACGCAAACATTGCTCGGCCGTACCTTCATATGAACTCTTACCAAATCGCTGGATTGGACGTGGTGGAAACGGGGCGTGGGCAGCACGATCTCAGGATTCAACACCATTAGACTTCTTTGCGTGGGGCTTTATAAAGTATGAGGTTTACAAAAGAGTTACAGACTTGCAGGATCTGCGAACTCGCATTGTCGCGGCAGTCGCTGAGGTAACCTCAGAGATGCTTGAAAATGTGTTCCGCAATGTAGTGGACAGATTTGAGATTTGAAGAGACACTGATGGTGCTCACGTCAAATCTTAGACCTAAGCTTGATAAATAAATATACATCTACTTATGTTACTACATTTTTATCCTAAAATAATAATATTTCAGCAAAATAGACAGGGACTTTTGGACCACCCTGTATATAGCAGCACGATATAAACTGGTTAGACATTCTTCACAACAATCTTGTTTGAAATTTGGGAATTATTTCAAACGCTGGCTCAGGCGTGCTTAGAATAAAAAATAAATCTAGAATAAATATTTATTATTTACTCGCGTCAAATGGAAAATAATTAGCGGCTAAAAAAAAAAAAACCAAGGTAACAGTGTTTGTGAGGTACGCAAATAGTCAAACCAACGACATAGTACCGCATTCCATTCAGACTTTGAAGAGCAATTAACTTAACGTTTGTACAATTCAAATGATGACACGTAAAATAGTTTCTTGTTTAAAATAAAGATATACCCCACTTAATTTAAAGATATACCCTTTTAAAATAAAGATATACCCAAGTATTCAGACAAGTTCGTCATGTAATTTCTTTGCTTTGGCTCAACGCGGGGAGACAATGAAGCAAACGAAGTATTAGTTATTATTAGAAAACTTTAAAATTTATATAAGTCACTCCATAAAATCTATACATAAACTCGAGAACGCCTACTTGTTCAGCCGATACAGGGTTCATAGCTAATCTTGCCAAGTGATTCACCAGTCTTTTCCTGACAGTTCTGCAAAAATTTCCCTAACCAAATTTTTTATTTTTTTTGTCCTCCATCCGCTTACAGACGTCCATACACACGCACGTTGTTCTCCTTTTATTATTAAGTGCCATTTCCTTACAGACTGTTCATGATTCCACAGACTCGTCATAAAACTTACTACCGTATTTTACGCCTCATAAGACGCTACTCTTTTCCTGAAAAACGTCTCCAAAAATCCCTTGAGGGCTCATATGTTATTGTTTTGTTTAATGTTCTTTTAATGAAGTTTATGGGAATATATTTTTTGTCAGGTTGATAAATCTTCGAAATATTTTTTTCCTAAATATTCTTTGCTAAATATAGGGTGCGTCTTACCACTTGTAGCGTCTTATGAGGCTTAAAATACGATACTTCACAATCTTTGGTGAAAGAAAATTATCTAAACAGTCTGCCGTAGCCTATCGTTCTTTACACTCATGTTAATTCCCTGACCACTGAGTGACCACCATCTAATTTTTTTGTTTTCCCTGAAATTTTTCAACAAAACTATTTTCCCTCTGATAATTTTTTAATTCCCCGATCTTTCCTTACTTTTCAGGTCGCTATGAACGCATCTATATATATATATATATATATATACATATATATATATATATATATATATATATATAAATAAAAACTGAAATTGTGGGAGGAACATACACATTTGTGAGGAAAACTACCAATTTTAGCACTTTGCCCGAATTCAACACAAGCTCAAATGGATTGTTTACAACCAATTTTATAGATAATGCCTAAATGATATATAGGTCACAAAAAAAATAAAAATAAAGAAAAAATAAATTGAAAAATGAAAATTGTAAGAGGAGCATACAAATTTATAAGGGAAGAATTACCAAAGGTTTAGCGCTCTGCCCTTCTTGTTTAAATCCGTTCTGAACGAATCCAAAACAACGGAAAGGTCTTTTTCAACTCGATCCCGTTGCTGAAGCGTCTTCGAGCGAGTATGCTTCATATCTGACCATCTTTGGGCTTCAGCAAAGCCTACATTCGCCCCTAATTATTATACTTTATAATCAAACTCTTAATTTTAAACAAACAATTATTCTGGCCAATGAATTATTGTATACCTAAATACCAATTCATTTACAGGCTTTAAATTATTGTATACCTATATACAATTTATTTATAGGCCTATAAGTATAAACAGCGTCTTATTACTCTTATACAATTCCATCTTTACCCTTTAAAAACAGCCGTGAACGGAGAAAATTTTTAACAATTATATAACTTTGCTCTTCGTTCTTTTATTCAATTATAACATATTCCCTAATATTCGTTACGAGCGCGAGACCCGTTATCAAAATGTAGGATGTGGTTTCCTGATAAGCTTTTCACTCGTTTGTAAGTGGTGTAACACCACAGCTTCCAACCAAAAAGTAGACGAAACTTTTTTTTTTTTTTTTTTACCCTAAAGAATAGTACAAAATAAACACGCAAATCATTATTTCTCTTTTAAAATTTTCGAAACGCTTATAGAGAAACACGCGAGGATAAATGCCTAGTGTACCAGACCAAAACGAAACGAGATACCGGATCCTCAATTAAAGACTCTTGTCAACTAGCGGGAAGGCTCACCTGGTCTTTGGGCGGAAGATTCTGGTAGGTGTGGAGGTTGGATGTGGCGGAGGTATCTCGGCCGGAAGGTCTGGCGTCGTGGTGGAAGCCGTTGTGAATGTTCTCATTCTGCGTAGAATGCGTCCTCCTGTAATCTTCATTGTGGTAAATGTGTTGATCTGGGGTAGGGATGGGTTGGTGGGTGGTGGTGATTGTGGTGGGTTGGTGGGTGGTGATTGTGGTGGGTTGGTGGGTGGTGGTGATTGTGGTGGTCTGTTGGGTGCTGTGGTGGTAAGGGGAGACTGGCTGAGGGGAAACTTTATTCAAATTGGTTTGCAAGTCCGCCAGTAACGCATCTGAAAATGAAAGAATCAGGAATAAATACTCTGTCCATTATTATTATTACTTTATTATTATTATTATTACCCAAATAACTCAATGTACTTCCGAGCATTTTAAATTAGACAACCCACTGATCTACGTTCTAATTATGCCCTTAGGCAGTGGTGCGCAAACTAGTGGGGGGGGGGGGGGGGGTGCAAAGACTTGACAGAGGAGGGGGGAGGAAGCATGTCAGAAAAAATTAGTCTCGAATCGGTTATATATAACATATATATATATATAAAACTATATATATATATATAAAACTATATATATATATATATATATATATAAAGCTATATATATATATCTATATATATATATATAACTAGCGGTTCGTGCATTCTTTAAGTCAGAGGTTCTGAAACTGGGGGTAATTACCCCAAGGGGGTAATTTGGGTATTTCCGGGGGTAATGGAGCAATTCTTAATATGGTAAAAATTTCAACATTAATGTCCGAGTCACCATCAAAGAGCATCTAGAATTTAGGGTGGATCGATTTTACATTTTTTTCGATTTCCATATTCTAATAGACAAAAACTTGCGCATGCATGAGAAAATAGCCTCTGCAAAATCTTAGCTTAATAGGTAATCATCTTCTGCCCCCGGCAGAGCGATGAAAATCATATTTTAGTAGTCAAAAACGTATTTTTCTTATAATTTTTAAAATATTTCAATATGCATCAAAATTATTCCTAATAACTATAAAGTCGATGAAAAAGACCTCATATGATCGTTTTTCCAAGCGCGTTGTCCTACGTTAATATCTTTTGCCCCCGGCAACAACGTCAAATGTTGAAAAAATAGGTAATTTATATACATATTTTCAGATCGGCTCTTTGTCTTAAATAATGCATTTATATATTTCCCATAGCATTTATATCGTTGCTTAGGCATGAAATAACACACACACATGCCTATTACACGGTAATGAATTATCACTGCGACACCTCATTCAAGACTTGGACGGCAAAACAACTGGGCCAATGGGCTTTACTGGACCAGTTGGAAAACAACTGAACGACTGCGAAAAACTTCCAATTACAGAATTCGATGCCATTCCATCTCCCGACATTGACATAGATGATGCCGAGTTGAGCACTGACCAAAAATATTTGTTAGGCATCTACAGAGCAGTGTCGAGCGGTAGCTGCTCTTCAGCTCTCGCGGCTCGAAATCCAGGTAAGATGGCGCATTCCAGGTGGCTGACAACAGCAAATAGATTTCTGCGCCTCTATGTTTCAACCAGTGAACCCTCCAGCACCTTCAACGAAATTGTGCGATTCATTATGACAGTTTACGCACCAATTTGGTTTAAGATAAAGAAAAACTCGTTTCACTGAGGGCGCAAAACATTTTTTCGAAATGATGCGTCTCTCTCAGACCATGCCTCAAAGATCTAAGACAATCGCCAACAAAGTCCTCCGTAGAAATTCTTTCTTTGCTCACCCAGAAAATATTTTGATCTCCATGCTACATGCCGATGAGCAACACAAGAGAATTGGGATGGAGAAGAATATTAAAAGCACGATCAAAACAATCACCAGCGGGGGGAAATTCGAGACTTCGCCATGCCTGAGCTGCTCTACGATAGTCAAAACTATTACGAAATGATCAACTGGCAAACGGCTGAGGTGACCGAACCCCCCGTTACAAAAACAATACCTGATACCCGAATAAAAGAGTTTGTTGAGACGGGAGACCAGCCTGATGGACTGATCCCACTATTCCCTTGTCATACTCAAGCGGTCGAGAGACTCATCAAATTAGTAACCGAAGCCTCTGCCAGTGTAAGTGGAATAGAAGAGAAGGACGGATTCATCCGCTCCCGTCTTCACTCCCGAACAAAAATTCCACGATTTGATTCTAAGAAAGATTACCATATGTAAATCGACATGCAGCCAAAGGAAGGGTGGTTGGGGCTGGATAGGGTGGAACTCGACGTACAGCCACCTCCTCGTGGTGAGTTCTGGGTTGCTAATTTTATAAAATTAGCAGGCGAGCTGTACTTAGTACTTATCGTACTTATAACATCGCATTAACGTAATTATAATCCACATTTAGACTTTTCTCGGGGACAGAAGATATTACTCTAGAGTCATAAAATTTTGCGTGTGTGTTATTTCATGCCTAAGCAACGATATAAATGCTATGGGAAATATATAAATGCATTATTTAAGACAAAGAGCCGATCTGAAAATATGTATATAAATTACCTATTTTTTCAACATTTGACGTTGTTGCCGGGGGCAAAAGATATTAACGTAGGACAACGCGCTTGGAAAAACGATCATACGAGGTCTTTTTCATCGACTTTATAGTTATTAGGAATAATTTTGATGCATATTGAAATATTTTAAAAATTATAAGAAAAATACGTTTTTGACTACTAAAATATGATTTTCATCGCTCTGCCGGGGGCAGAAGATGATTACCTATTAAGCTAAGATTTTGCAGAGGCTATTTTCTCATGCATGCGCAAGTTTTTGTCTCTATTAGAATATGGAAATCGAAAAAAATGTAAAATCGATCCACCCTAAATTCTAGATGCGATGATTACAACTATTCGCAAATATCCTAGTTTAAATGAACGATTCAAGGATACATGGATCGCGCGGCCATTTACAGTTGATGAAAATACGATAAGTGACAGTGATGTAGCAGGAAAAATTGAATTTCTCTCTCTCCGAGAAGATAGCTTTGCTAAAGAGGAATGTCAAGACTCTTCTTTACCAAAGTTTTGGCTGAAAAATAGCAAAGATCACCCTGTACTTTCGAAAAGGGCTCTCATACTGCTTGTACAGGCTCCGACGACGTACCGATGTGAACAACCATTTTCTGCAATGGTTACAATTAAAACAAAAGCAAGGAACCGCCTTCAACTTGAAGCCGACTTTAAGTGTGCTCTATCAGGAACATTGCCACGTATTAAGGAACTTGTAGCTAAAAAACAGTTGCACCCATCACATTAAAGGTAATTTCAGTTATTTTCAGTAATTAATTTTTCCACTTTCTTTACAACTTCGGCATTGCAAGTTTGTGTGGGGTAATGAGATTAGTTGAGATCAGGAAAAGGGGTAACGGGGTCAAAAAGTTTAAGAACCACTGCCTTAAGTGGTGAGGCAAAAAAAATGTATATAGTATTGAAGTACTAATGGCTGAGGCGAAAATTCATTTCGCCTCAGCCAGTAATATTTCAGCAGTGCGAGTGACGTCATCAGCGTCATAGAAACTAGTTTATATTCGTAGCAACACAGCGTTTTGGTTGTCTTGCCTCATGAGTACAAGGCGAAGCAAGTTTTTTTTTTTTTTTCGAATGCTGCACTTTATGCATAAAATACAGGACTTTTTGTGTACAAAATGAATGGGAAAAAACTATGAATAATATTTTTATGCATTTATATAAATTTATCTTATTAATATTTATATATAAGATGGAATATTTTGTTTTTATTAGGTGAGGCCTCGCCTCACCTGCCTAATCTAAAGAACCGCCACTGATATATATATATATATATATATATATATATATATATATATATATATATGTTAACCCCTCCGTCTGTGGCCTGGGTTGGTTCGAAGTCGACGGGGTTTTGGTTAGGAGGCAGCAACGGATCTGTTACTTGCAGTAGTTTTTTTTATACTACTCTCTGAGTTCTTTAGGATTCTGAGAGGCTTATTAAATTCTCTAAGGGTTACCCCCGATTCTTCTTGTAACGTATCGGGAGATTTTAATGACAAAGTTTTTTGAAGAGAGCACGGCTCGAAGGAGAAGATAAAGACCTTTTCTTACTGTAATTTACAGCTAAATGTTACAGGTAATGCTCAGCCTCGTAGTTTGAATCAGAATTTTGAAAGATTCCAAATAAAAAATTTAAAAATAATAAAAAATAATTGTATTTTCGCCGAGTATATATTTCTAAAGGGCGACATAATTTCGTAGTAGTACATTGCGTACAATCTAAGTACATCACTGAGTACGTTGTAATTTTGGTTTATCACAATTATGATTATAATTACCAATTCACATTCACTTATTATCGTTAATTACAGTTCCATTAAAGTACATTCACTACGTCATTAAGTACATTAATTACGTCATTAAGTACATTAATTACATCACTAAGTACATTAATTACATCACTAAGTACATTAATTACATCACTAAGTACATTAGTCACTTACAATTCTTAAGTGTTTTTATTTATATATGGTTATTAGTACAACACAAAGTACATGGGCACATATGGTATATATTTATATACAACATGACACACATGACATATAACATAACGCATGATAATGTTTTATAAATTTGAATCAGAGCGAGGGGAGATTTTACGTTTTCAGATGCGCTCGCTTTTGCTGTGGTTAGCGGAATTTGACCACTTGCATAAGCATTTATGAATATTTTGCGAGAAGTGAAATAATTAAAAGAAAAGTAAAAAGAATACATGTGGACGTATTTACATGTACGTAACTATGTACAAATGCACAAAGTATTGTACACATATTGGTAGTCGCACAATAGGTAGGTCGATGAATGAATAATTAATACAAGTAATAAAGGATAATGGTCAAGATAAGTTATGGATGTATGAATGAACAACATATAAATAATGACGTACAGAGTGTAAAGTTGTTATTATTATGTTAAAGAATTTACCATACATTGTATACTAGAGATATGATGAAGGGAAATTAATGACGGGAAAATGTGAAGGGAATTAAGCTACTTTATGACGTCATAGTTATTCAAATTATGCCATACGTCAATTCATAATTAATACGCCATAGTTATTTAATTTGTACGTACAGTACGTCATTATTGGGAGAATTTAGAAAAGATGAATTAGAGAAATACAGTAATGAATAAAGAAGTACAAACAAGGGTTCAAATCATGCCAAATGAAATATGGATGCATAATCTAATAAAATTTAGGGATGAGGGTTAGATGCAAGACAACCATAATTAATTATAAATTCTATAACAAATGGAAAATGGAAATATGGATACGACTAAACCAGAAATGGTAGGTCGCATGGTTGTGAAACTGCAAAAATAGAAAGCAACAAATAAAATTTTTATCCAAAGTCGCGTTAGGCGATTTTGGTTCTTATGTAAAAATGAATATTGATTATATAGGAATTATTCATTGTTCACTTTTACACACACACACACACATATATATATATATATATATCTCAAACAACCCGATTATCCAAGCTATCCATGAGTCCTGCCGTTTATCCTCTAAGGCCTAAGCTATGGAAAATGATCAGGTTCAGTAAAGGGAAATGGGGGAGGAGGGCGCCATTAGAGCCATTACAAAAGTTTGCGCACCCCTACCACAAGGGGAAATAGGCCTATTCTTAAAACTCTAATCAATTATGGAACATTTCAAGGTTCAAAACCTCTCTGCACATTTCAACACGTTTTCTCGCGCTCGAATAAAAGCTATTTGTATTTTAGTGACTTTAGTAAAATTTCAACATTCACTCAAAACCTTAAAAGCATAATGCTTCCAGTAGTTTAGTAGTCTCCCTAATGGAAACAGTCTCGTGACAGAGGGGACTTACAACTTTACGTGGGATCCGAACTACGGGTCGCTACATAATCTGAACACGGAGGACGATCTCCCAGCGAACTACTACTACTACTAATACTGCAAACCCAGTCTCTCTTAACTTTGCTGATCGACGGGAAGCGGTCTTTTAATGTAGCCACGACTAAGCTTTTAGACAATTTTTTTTATTTAATAAATAAAATTTTTATCCGACGCCTAATATATATAATAATAAAAATTAATTACGCTTAAATGAACCTTCTAGTCATTTTCTATTTCGAACTGCTCTCTCTCTCTCTCTCTCACATCCGGGGCGTAATGTATTTTTTAAAAACGTTCATTTCCTTTCTAATCCACATCATCGAATTGGTTACTTTCATTCTTAATATTTTTACTTTCAAGAAAACTTTTCTAAAATCGCCTATTTTGATTTTTAACTCTTTTATTCCACTTTCCTAAATAACATTTTAGCAATTTTATTTAAAAAATTTTAGACTATTTTTGAATCTATTATTATTATTATCATTATCATTATGATCATTATGATCATTTTTATTATCATCATCATCATCTTTATCATGTCCCCTTCAAAAGTTCAGTGATTTACTCCGTACTTCTTAAATACTGTCAACTTTTTTCCCTCTAAATTACATTAGTAAAAGGTGTAGGGTAAAGTGGCTAATGGTCGGGCAATCAGTCCTAATGTCGTGCATTTGACTTTAAAACAAAAAATCCCCACAAAAAACCGTTACAGTTTTGAAGGAAATAAAAATGAACGCGAAACATTACTTCTATTAACGAAGTTATCATTGGCAACTTTATCCTACGCAAACTAAGCAAACGGAAACATCTATTTGTCATTCTGAAAGGATGAGTGAAACACCTACTTGAGACGGGAAACTTTAAAAAAAAAATAAATAAATAAATAAATAAATGCCGTCACACTCTGAGAGAGAAAATGTTTCGATCCTATTCTGGTATTATGGATTTACAGATATTTAAACTGAACTTCAAAAATATAACAAAAATCTTACGAAAGTTCAGATATTTAATCAAAACATTTTATTGAAAATATTTGGATTTTGATCCGTGCCTACAAAATACCCAATACCCAGTTATTTTAAAAATTACGGGGTGAGAGATTCTGCGAAAGGCATTCATTCGTTTATTCTTAATGAATGATCAAAATGACGAACCCGCGGTTCAAAGTAGTACAATTTAAGTCAAACATTCGAGGCAGAATCGTGAATGTGACGTCAAAACGAAAACTTTATTAAGGCCAGCCGCGCGTAGAATCGTCTCGCGACTCACGACTAACGACGCGGGTCGTGATGGCTAAAGTCGCGCGTGACATTGACGGAATGAGAGCCTCGCGCACTGCAACGACGGCGACGCGAATCGCATCTCGGTCGCTGCAGTGTTAAGAGTTCAAAGATTTTCATATTGTATTGTAAATACGAGTTAATGAAGCGAACTAGATTTCAAACCGAGTAATTTTACGTTACACACCTTAACACTATTCACGCTAGGAAAATTGATGATGCAACCGGTAAAATAATGAAATCCCGGTTCTCATCAAATCTATACAAAAACTTCCGCTACATTTTTCTCGCAACACGCGAAACTGGCCTACCAAACTGTTAATAGATACGTAGATATTTCGTCCACGGTGAAAATTGGCGACAATAGCCTAAGAAAATGTTAAAAATAAAAAAAATTGGTGCGTGGAGACGATAGCCCGACATTATTTCCTGGTCTGCTAATATACGAATATTACAGATTTATAAATGACAAAATTTACGCGCGTTTCAGCCCCACAGGAGCGAAAACGCACTTTAATTTTTAATACCATTTTAAAATAAACTTTCTACCATCATATATTATTTCAACGTAAATTTTAAGTATTCAAAAGAATATTGACCGTCCTGATGATGAAATTATGTCAGTTGACCCTGTTTAAAACAATGAATGTTTTAATTTAATTAATTGTAAACATGATGATAAGCCTTTCCGATATGAGTCATGCTTCTCCTGCTAACATTACGAAACACAAAGACTTATTATAAGTAGCATGACGAGGTGCAAGAAATAAAAAAGCAGGACAACAAAATTTTTTTTTAATTCATAAACATTATTAAACTACAAAAACTAAATTAATTTATTTATTTCACATAATCATAATACTATTGTACTTTTTAAGAATCATAAAAAAGTAATAAATTTAATTTATTTTTAAAATGTGTACTTATGAAACCAATATACATATACAGGGTGCGGCATAAGTCGGTTTACCGAGAATAATGGAATCACCTTGCGAAGAATATTTAGCATTTACTACAGAAATTATTAAAAGTGTCCTCCCATCATGCTCAATACATAATGTTGCATCTCTGAACACCACTGACACCACTGAAGAACAAATAGGGCAGCACAGTTCTGTTATTATTCAACGTCTCGAACTCTTGGTGCATCAAAGTTATCGTGTGATCGAAGTCCCGAGGTTTCTAGCCGCTGACTATCTTTGATTATACCCCACATTCAATAATCACATCACGATGATTATTCAATGTGGGGAATAATCACATCACAGTGATTATTCAATGTGGGGAATAATTAATCAAACATCGAGTCAACGGACAGAAACCTCGGGACTTCGCTCACACGATGACTTGGATACGCCAAGAGTTCGAGACGTTGAATATGAATAATAACAAAGAACTGTGCTGCCCTACTTGTTGTTCAGTGGTTCAAAGATGCAACGTGTGTATTGAACATGATGGAGGACACTTTGAATAATTTCTGTAATAAATATTGTTCTTCACAAGGTGATTCCATTATTCTTGGTAAACCGACTTATGCCGCACACGGTGTGTGTGTGTGTGTGTGTGTATTGTGGTGTTCGAAAAATGTCTGAAAAGGATATATAATTTGAAGTTTTTTATAAAAATATGTAAATGTAACATATCTCTGTCTGTAAAAGCTTGCTAAATTGCAGTATATTGCAGGACAAAGAGCAAAAAAGCAGGACATTGCAGTACTCCATTTTTTCGCAGGACAAACTCTCAAAAAGCAGGACTGCCCTGCCAAATGCAGTATGCCTGGGTCACCCTAATTATAAGAGAACACTCGATCTATTAATTATTTATACAATACACACCACCACTTTGGTCAAATCAAAGATTCTCCTACGTATTATATTAAATGCTATTTATTTTTAATCGCGTTCTTAACTGACAAGTTGCAAACCTTACATTTCTATTGGGGGAATTCATTAAATGTTAATTAGTTTCGAAATAACGAATCACCACTTTTAACTTTTGCTTTTGATTAAATTTTAAATACTTATAAATCTATTTTCAACCTACTTAAACTTTCCTCCATCGATTCGAAAGTTTCTTTAGTATGACCACAGTATTCGTTTCCGTTATCCATTTTCTTTGACTGTGACACAATGAACTAAAAGCCTACAAGAATTTACAGAGCCGTGGCATATATATATAGTGTAATAATAATGAGCCTGTATTTTTTCAAATTTTACAACACATTAAAAAGTACACACACACACACACACAGCTATCAGAAATTCACTAAAAAGTAAAACCGATTGTAGGCTCCTCAGATTTCAGTGAATAAAGAAGAAACAAAGCTGAAAAACTACAAGACTACGGCCTGATTAAGCATAAGCTAGTCTTCCATCATTATTCACTATTATTAAGATTATTACTTCCGTCCCTTGGAACTAACATAACTACTAAACATTATTATTATTATTATTATTATTATTAAAATATAAATTTGTAAAAATTATTAAAAATATTGTCACTTTTTAAAAAGTGTTATTAAGTAACCGCGTTTTCAATTTCTTAAATACACAAGTAAAATATTATTAGTTTCTTAATCACAAATCATCCAGTAAACTAAACGATTTAGTTATCTCTAATCTGAAATGAAGTTGCCCAATTACGTGAATAAACAATTAAGCATTAAACCCCAAAACTGAGAACACTTCATTACGAGTAAGAGCTTTAAATCCACACTAGAATTAAAAATTATTATTATTATTATTATTTTCTTCACAAGTATCCCCAAGATCGGGCTCGAGTGGGCTAGACTACTCTAGCCATCGTAGTATGTCAGCGCGGGGCCTAGGCTAAGCTAGTAGACACGTTGAAGACAAGAGTTCACTTTCCACTCAATGAATAACAGCAATTCTGTTTGTCCACTTTGAAAATGAGATAACGGATATTTTTAGACAGGAAATTTCTCATGAAAAATATTTTCTTGAAACGATTATTACAAAATTAATATATTTTTTGCTTTTCAAATGCGTCATCGTTCGTTCGATAGTTTATTACACAGTTATACAATCGTATCTCAAAAACCAAACTAAACTTTTCCGTGTATCATTTTTTCTTCACAGTAGGCCTACTACCGATTACAACAATGGAGAACTGATAACGTATATGGAAATTCAAGTTACATCAGAGAGTACTTAAGCTAAGTCTGCAACTGAAGAATTCGCAAGACATACTAACGAACAAACTTTAAGTGCTGTAGGCTATTTACTACTTGCATATCCATTTAATTATTATATATATGTATATAGGGTGGTACAAAAGTATGTATACAGTATTAATAACAATAAAAAGCTAACTACATACCTATCTTTGCACCATCATATATATATATATATATATATATATATATATATATAAAAAGGATTGTGGAATGCATTATTACGGCAATGTAAATTATTGTTTATGAAAAGTTATTAAACATTTTAAAACTACAAAAATTAAAGTTATCAAAAATAAATTAACGAATCAATCATATTTCAACGTATGATTTCATCTTAGAAGTTTGGCACAATTCAAAAGCATGGTAATCTTCTCCAAACAAATAATAAATATCAAATAAAACCATCGAATAACTTAACGCTTCATAACCAAACCTCACTGTCTCAACACACACCTAAAAACAGCACTTCAATACTACAGTACTGGATCAGAATCTCAAGATGATTATTTAAAAAAAAAAAAAAAAAAAATCTTTTGTCATTGACGAAATGTAAACATTAAAAATATGCAAATTAGTGTCAACAAGAAACGGTGCAACGTATTCATTTTAAATTAACTTCATTTTGCTGATAATAATCATGTTATTCTTTAACAAACGATACTATCTGCAAGTAGGACACACACACACACACACAAGCAATTCCAATGTTATAATTGTTGGTAAACACTGCATTTACAATTAATAAAATAATGAGAGAGAAGATTAAGTTTCGAATTCTAAACCGGAATTATCTTATTTACATTTTCAGACTTAAATTTTTAGATTTTTTTCAGACTTCGACCTTCAACTTTTTCTGTTTGCAAGATCCACAGAACTTTTTTTTTCATTACTCTGACATTAGTCTTGCGTTTGTGGATAATGGTGAGGAAAAACAGATATCAGTTGTTAATTTCGAATATAATTAATTAAAATATAAAGTTACCTTTGTTATAAAATGCAAATATTCAATTTGATGAAACTTCGCCTCGTGTAACGTGAATATTAAACGTTTTAAAACGAAATAAAATTAGTTAATTTAAAACGTAAGGTTGAAGATATGAGAGTAAGCCTACTCTCCGACACACGTCTGAAGTCTGTAGGCCGGTTTGAAACTTTATCAATAACGAATTAGTGACAAATTAAAACTCTCTAATTTTCATAATTTCATGATATATTTATATATAATGCAAAGTCACTGGGAAAAGGAAAATTATTCCAAGGCCTTTCGTGTATTAAACAGTAGACCTCGTCAGGGAATGATTTCCTGACGAGGTGTACGGTTGGGATAACAGCTGGCAAAGGTTGTAAAAAATTACGGCAGAGTTCGGGAACCTTTCTTTCTAGAAAAAAGCAATATATAAATATAATTAACGTCGTGGCAACGTAAGAAGGGGTCTAAAAACAAATTTGTGAAAGGGTTAACGCAAAAGTGAACTACCCGGGCCTAAAGCAATTCGCACCAAATTCCCATCCTTTCCTCGCACGATTCTGTTAATCTGCAACGTCAATAGTGTCTGAAGAATTCATTTTATTTAATCCCGAGAAACGCGTTCACTAACTATATTAGGGATTATGTACCCAACTCATTAAACACGATTTCACGCCATTCTCGGTCAATCAGCAAGATGGTTGACGAGTATCCCCGACGAGCCAAATCGACAAGTGACTCGAGTCGTCTACGAAATACGAGTATTTAGAACGCCAACCTAATCTTCACTCTGCCGTTTGCAACGTTTCAAGTTTTGTATTCTACTTTTGGTAAAAATGTCGTATCCTGTAATTTATCATCTTTGAAAGAAGTTATTTCTTGTTGATCAATCGAAGTCTATTCTACTATCTGATACGATACCATACCGTTCTGATACGATACCATACCGTACTGTAGTAACTCATTTACAAAGCCTACACAACACGCAAGGTGAACAACCTTTCCTCATATTTACTAACGCATCAAACAGTTTTTTATTAGGAAAAAATAAAGTACATAGTGTTTATACAAAAAAAAAAAAAGAAGCACCATATTTCATATCACGAATTAAATCAATACTAATATTTTAAAACGTGCATTTGTACCTCATTTATACTTCGTATTACAATGTTCAAACTCGTTAACTCGCAGCGGTGACCCACATCAAAATATAATAAAATTTAGCGCAACAGAATAAGTAAATAGTTTAATCACAATATCAAAGGCAAACGTCTATTGCAGTATGAAAGGTAAATTCAGAAACAGCGAAGACCCTCTTCAAAGTTCATTTTCTTCTAACTTATTGTACAGAAAACATATTAAGAAAAATGGCTAATAAGGGGTAACTTCCACGAACTATAGTATTCTTTTATTTCTGAATTAAATAGTACATCGATACTAATTATTGATGTAAAAAATAAAAATTATACACAAGCATAAGTGTTTCACTAGGTTCTGATTCTTTCGATTAAATAGTAATGGTTTTCGAGCGTTGCTTCATTAACTTTAAATTATAAAGGGCCTCTCTCAAATAAATCTCTTCATGCAGGATTGGGTGTGGATATTATTGTGGCAGTGAATAATTTATTATTATTTAAAATGTCGTCCGCGCTGCATATAGTTGCTGACATCCGATAAGATGTTAGAGAGCCGTATATTGGGGGCTGGGCATCACCAAAAAATTTTCCGTCTTCCCTCCCTACTCCCGCAAATCCGAGTGGGGCTTGGTTTCCCGTTCTCAGTTGCGATGATCCGAAGAAAGGCGGGAGGCCAGTAGACTCGTATTAACTCCTTCACTTTGGTTTGCATTTGACAGCTATACCCCCTATTCAACGCTAGCCTTCCAATTCGAAAAGGCAACGCAAAAAGCGAGAATACTTTAAAAGACTTAATAAAGTGTCAACTCTGCGGGAACATCGAGTGATGTCACGTTCTCCGTGACAAATGCCCACAGAATACTGGTAGTTTCTATGGATGACTGACGTTCAAGTCGTCCTTAAACATTATAACGACGTTACTGGTTGAAATAAAGCATAGCGGATAATCTTATTTCTTTCTAAGTCTAACAGTTCCGATTGGAACTCGATGTCTTAAACACACTGCTGTTGTTACATAGCTGTCGGCAATTGGCATTGCTCAGCACGTAACAAGCCTAAATAGTCGGGTGTTCGTGGCGAAATTTAATAACTACCATTCCAGTTTGTACACTTAATGAAAATACTTGAAATATCAGTGTGTGTGTGTGTGTTGTGTGTGTGTGTGTGTGTAAATTTGCGCGCGCGTAGTAACGAATTTTATTTAAATATCTAAAAATACAAACTTCAATGGAATCAAATATTACAGAAAACGTTCTTTGCCCATATAAGGCCTTCCTAAGAAGTGGCTAAGCGAAGGAGAAAAAAAAAAAAGGAAAACGAGTTAAGTTGTACTAATTTGAAAGTGTGAACTTTCGAACTTGAAAATATTTCGTCGAAATACCTTCAAAAAGTTACGTCACTTTCAAATTGGGACAACTTGTAACAGAGTTTTGTGGCGTTTTTTACTTTTGTCGCTTAGCCACTTCTTCGAGGAAGGCCTCATATACTGTCGGCCATGTTATGAAAACACTCCAAAATATAAGAGAACTATGTCTGAACGACATCTATGTCCCTTCTTATATCTGTGATTTTGACCTAAGGTACAAGAACCTGGTTCCCGCTCGCGATACATAGCCTTATGAATTTATGATACATACTATACGACAGCAGTATACGTGTAAGAAATCATCAATTTTATGTTGCGTGGCTCAAATGTTATGGTGCGGACAAAAAAGTTCCATTCGACCTTTGACCTCTAATACTGTGACGACTTTTGATGCAGATTTCGGATTCTTGCTCAAAACGCATCGTATTGCGATGATCTATATGTTGAGTAATTAAAAAATTATTGCGTGAACTCCCATTTGACCCTTGATCTCTTTGTGACCTTGACTTCTGATGCAAAGACCCGGGTCTTGCTCACGACACATCGTCTTGTCATCATCAATATGTGTGTGTGTATGAAGTTACATTAGTTTATGATGAGTGGCTCAAAAGTTATGGTATGACCCTCCATTTGACCTTGACTTTTGATGCAGGAACTCTACTCTTGTTCATGACACCGTCTTCTGATGAACCGCGTGGTGTGTGTGTGTGTGTGTGTGTGTGTGTGTGTGTGTGTGTGTGAAATTTCATCAATTTTAGTTGAGCGGTTGAAAAAGTTATAGACTGAACAAGAAAATGTGACGAACGGACGGACACGTGCAATCCAAATTAGCCCCCTCCAAATTTTTTGCTGGGGACATGAAAATGAAATGGGTCGCTGACCTTGTAGAGTTAAATAATGCGCCAAATTTTATTTGTTTTCCATCGTCTCGTTTGGGCGAAGCTGTACCTTTCAAATGCAATAAGTTTTAAGGTTCTATAAATCTACCGGAGATTTTAACGTAACGTAACAACGTTTACTAATATGGAAGTAAAAGGATGTCGCCTTCATTTGGGCCAAAAGAAACGATATACTGTACGATAAAAAAGAATATATTCTGTCTCTTACGTCAAATTTTGGCGCAAATGCTACAGCCTGAAAGCTCCGTTATGAAGCAAATTTAGGGGTTCTGCCAGAACTTTTTTTTTATACTTCACCCAGAGTTGCTGTCCGTATATATTAGTGCAGAACGTACGAAAGAGCGCGCCTTCACTTATCATTCAAGGAGCTGGTGATACTTTGACCCAAATACTTGAATTCTTTTACTTCCTTTATTAGTTCACCTTTCATTTTGAAACTAATATCAGCGAATGATTAGAGCTTTTAGGATAGAATTGCATAATCTTAGTTTTTTGTAATATTAAAAAAAAAAAAATTCTGCGAATATAATTCGCGGACTTTTAAGAGAGAATCCAGACCTCTAACCGAAGTATTTATTAACAGTACATCATCAGCATAGCCCAAGTTATTTATATTCATGTTATCTATAAAACAACCAACTTTTGCCTCATTAAGTAAAGCAATTAACCCATCAATATACATATTAAACAGTAGAGGAGGGAGCAAGTAGACTTGCCTCACTCCACCTAACCGTAAAAGATTGGTGGGTATACCAAAATTTCAACAAATTTAATAGGTACATGGGAGCTTTCCTGTCATCCAGTTCTTTTTAAATAAAATACGGTGGTTTACTCTGTATCATATACCTTGTAACTTTAATCCAGGAAACAAATATAAATAGGAATTACTCTCACTGTACTGTATTTAAATATAATTTCCTTCAATACACAGATCATTCGAGTGGCACTTTTGAAACCAACTGATTAGATGCCCATAAGTAATCATTTAAATAAATATATATATATATATATATATATATATATATATATATATATATATATATTATTATATATTATAAAGAACGAGGGAGAACGAAAGGATAACGAAGGTGCCCCCTCAGTTCCGCACAAGATGAGGAGAACGAACAAATGAAAAATGAGGTACCTCCCGGGAATCGAACCCGGGATTATCCGATTGCCGGTCAGATATGCTATCCACTACACCAAGGACCTCGATCAATCTGACCTGTAATCGGATGATCCCGGGTTCGATTCCCGGGAGGTACCTCATTTCTCATTTGTTCGTTCTCCCTCCTCATCTTGTGCAGAACGCTCTTCTACACAAGCGTCGTTCTTTACATTAATTATACTGTGTTTGCAGTTAAAATGTATACATGTACGGCATGCGAAGGTGCCCCCTCAGGGCATTGGTTTCTGCTCGTATGTAGGAGAATTACGACTTCTGATTGATCGAGGTCCTTGGTGTAGTGGATAGCATATCTGACCGGCAACCGGATGATCCCGGGTTCGATTCCCGGGAGGTACCTCATTTTTCATTTGTTCGTTCTCCCTCCTCATCTTGTGCAGAACGCTCTTCTACACAAGCGTCGTTCTTTACATTAATTATATTGTGTGTTGTTTGCAGTTAAAATGTGCCATCTTATTCTTAGTTCGCGCAAAGACCGAAGCTATATATATATATATATGTATGCCCGGTTAGGTTAATTGAATGTCCCGGTTAGGTCAACTGAATGCCCGATTAGATTAACTGTACACCCTTGACGATTGGTTCGGCAAGTCGCGATATTTTCGTTACTTTTAACGAAAATATCACGACTTAACCAATCGTCAAGGGCGTAACAGTTGACGTAACCGGGCATTCAATAATTTACCGTAGGTTTCGATATATATATATATATATTTTTTTTTTTCTAATTTACCGCCGATTCGTACCTATAGAAAGCGGTACATATCTCGGCAAAGCAGTGGGTGGGTGGTGTTACTGTGCTGGGGTTGGTAGACTACGGGAGTGAGTAAGGGTCAGTTGCTGGATAGTGGGTAGGAGGGGTATGGTTTTAGATGCGATGGAGCAGATGGGAGTGAGTAAGGAAGAAAATCGCTTCCGTTGAAAAGTGGGGGCCTTCGGCGAGTATGGATCGTAGACGGTCGGGTATGGGATTTTCGGCCGAGAGAGGGAAACACCTGCGACGAAGAGCGGACAACTTTGGCCATTCCACCAGGTGTATGACAGTGATAGGGGTATGGCAGGTAGGGCAAAGCGGGGCTGGCGATTTCGCCATAAGGTGCCCGTGGGTGATGCGGGTATGGCCTAGGCGGAGACGGGCTAGAATTACTTCTTTATGGCGGGACCGGTGGAATGAGGAGGCCTAGTATCCTATTTGTGGCTTGATCATGCGGAGTTTATTTTGTGTGGCCTGGTCCCATTCCCGCTGCCATATGGAGCGGAAGTGGGAGCGGAAGTGGGAGCGGAAAGTCGGGAAGAAGTCGGAGAAGGGGAGGGGTCGGGAGGAGGCCGGCAGTGAGCAGGCCGTCTTCACCGTGCAGTCCGCCGCCTCGTTACCCTGGATGCCGACATGAGCCGGGACCCAGCAGAAGGCGACTGTCTTGTGTCGGAAGGCCGTTAAAAAGTGGAAGGTTTGCTGGATGGTACAGACGAGCGGGTGAGGAGAGTTAAATCTTTCTAGGGAGAGAAGTGCGCTTTGGGAATCTGAATAAATGATGAAAGAGCTGGCAAAGTGGGTGCGCACAGCCGCACAATATCGAGGGCCTCCGTAATGGCGAAAAGTTCCGCCGAAAAAACGGAGGCCTCGCGGGGCAGGCAGACGCCCCGGGAAAGCGGCTGGGACAGAATCATCGCTGAGGCGGCCACACCAGCTTCCGAGCGGGAACCATCTGTGTAAATGGCGACTGCGTCCTGGTGATGGGTTGCGTGTTCGCGGAAGTGACCTGTATATCATGACGCTCGTAGTATTCTTCGGTAGGGCACACAGATCCCTGCAAAACTTGATAGGGATGAGGAGCCAGGGGGGGTAGATGCTGAATGAAATGGGGATAACTGAGGGGGCGGGCATGTTGAAAAGATCAAGGAAAGAGCGGACCACTTCAGTGAAGTGCCAGCTCCGTCCCTGAGGTGGTAGTTCAGAAACCGCCGTGCCCAGAAGCGAAGAAGGTAGCCTCTGTGCACGGGGGTATGTCCTCATGAGTAGACCCCGTCGGAGGGCGAGAGGGAGATGATCGCATTCCACGTGGAGGCTGGAGGCTGGGGAGGAGCGGAAAGCACCGGTGGCGAGGCGGAGGCCTCTATTAAGTACCGGGTCCAGGATACGGAGCCGGGCGTTGGAGGTTGAACCGTAAACTGCACTACCATAGTCCAGTTTCGACTGTACTATGGAAGTGTAAAGGCGAAGAAGAGAGCGTCGATCCGCACCCCATGTGGTGTGAGAGAAGTGATCCAGGAGAGCGAGGGGGCGTCGAAGGGATTGTTTTAGGTGCCTGAGATGGGGAACCCAATTGAGCCGTCGGTCTAGGGTCATGCCCAGAAAACGCGTGAAGGGTACTACCTCAAGAGGACTGCCGTATAATGTGACAGAGGGTAGAGGAAGGGTTGTGGGTCTTCTTCTACTGAAGAGCATACACTTGGACTTACGGATGGAGAGGCGGAAACCCACCGACGTCGCCCACCTTTCCACCCGGTAGATGGCGAGCTGCATTTGTCGTTGAACGACGGACGGTTCTCGCCCTGCGAAGTATATCGCAAGGTCATCCGCGTAAATGGAAGATGGAAGAGCGGATGGTGGGTGGAAGGCATTGTGAGACCGTGTTCATCACGACGGAGAAGCAGAGAACACTGAGGATGCTTCCCTGTGGGACCCCGTCCTCCTGCACGGTGTCAGAAAGGACTGAGCCAACCCGGACTATAAAGGTCCGGGAGGAAAGGAAGCCCCTGATGAAGGTCGGCGTGGCTCCGACGAGGCCCAGAAGCAGGAGGGAATCAGTGGTGGAGCGGAATTGTCTGAAGCCGGACTGGGTAGCCGGGAAGGAATTGCTATTTTCAAGAACGAACGATAATCGCGTTGCGACCATTTTTTCGAGGATTTTGCAGGCACAACACGTCAGGGCGATTGGTCTGTAGTTTGTGGGGTCCAGGGAATCTTTGCCGGGTTTGGGGATAGGGATGACGTGGGCCATCTTCCACCTAGAGGGGAAGGCGCCCTCTATCCATATGCGATTGTATAGGTCTAGCAGGAAAATCTGTAAGGTAGTGTGGATGTGCTGGATCATGCCGTACGGAATACCGTCCGGACCGGGACAAGGGGATCGTAGAGGGCCAGTGCCGCCTGTAGTTCACGCATGGTAAACAATCGGTTGTAGGTGCTGTCTATGGACGGTGGAGAGGGGCTATCGTCAGGGGCGGGTACGGGCTGCAGAGGAAGAAACGGCGGCGAAGGTAGAAGCGAGGTGGTTTGCCACCGACTTGGGCTCACATAGGAGTCCGTCATTAGTCCGGAGGACCGGGGGTCGGGAGGGACATGTCGCCTCTCGACACCCCGTACCTTCTTCCAGATGGTAGCCGAAGGTGTGGTGGCGGTGATGCCGGACACAAAGGCACGCCAAGAGGCTCGGCGCGCTGTCTTCATTGTGCGGCGGGCGATGGCCCTGGCCCGCTGCATCTCCGTGCGATGGATGGGGAGTCGCGTCCGGTAGAAGCGCCGAGTTGCCTTCTTCTTGGCGCGCACGGCCTCCGCGCACTCCGGGGTCCACCAAGGCACCCGTCGGGCGCGGGGGTAGGCGGAGGATTGTACGCTAGTGCTTGCGCCGCTAGAACGACGGACTCGAAATATGCGATGCACTCGTCGATGGATGGGAAGTGGGCAGTTGTAAGGGTTATACGTGTTGTCGCGGAAGCGGGCCCAATTCGCGTTGGTAGTAACCCACCTTACCGGTACCCGAACAGTCTGGTCGGGTCGATTGAGTGAGTTGAATGGGGAATGGTCACTTCCATGGTCCTCTCGGAGGACTTGCCACGTGAAGTCTAGGAGGGCATCAGTTGAAACGAGGGACAGGTCTATACAGGATGGAGTGCAGGTGGTGGCATGGTAGAATGTAGGAGAGCCATCATTGAGGCACTCGAAGGAGAGCTCGGTCATGACAGATATCAGGGTTGGGGCCATATAGGTGGAGTGTGTCGCCCCACAAGGGGTGGCGACTATTGAAATCGCCCAGTAGTAGGAAGGGCCTGGGGAGTGTTGTACGACTTCCACCAGGTCGTCGCGGGAGACTTGAGCGTGGGGGGGGGTAGATTGAGCAGACGGTGTACTGTCTATCCAGGGAGAGCCGGGCGGCAATCACCTGTAGCGGGGACCGGATGGAGAGATTGTAGAAGGGGACTGCGTGGTGTACGAGAATGGCAGCTCCCCTTCGAGTGCAGGTAGGAGGCGGGGTGGCGATGCAAGAATAACCAGTAGGGCAGGGCATGGGCCTGGTCCCCAGGATTAGCTCCTGGAGACAGACACACACCGGACGGGAAGTGGCAATCAAGGAGTTAAGGCCTTCATAGTTCGCGAATATTCCTCTACAGTTCCAGTGGACTATTGTGGTTTTCGGGGATCCATTAGTTGATGAAGGGGGATGGGTAAAGGTGTAGGTGCTAGGAGGTTGGAGTGTGAAGGGAGATCTGGAGTTCGCGAAATTGAAGGATGGGTCGGGAGCATGGCTGGCTATCTACCGTTCACCAGGGAAGGAATCGGTCGGCCTGTCGAACCCCGCGGAGGTTGCGGGGTCGAGTCGGCCGAGCGAGACCGGAGGCGTGGATCACGGCAGACAGAGGAACATCGTGGGCTGAGAGGGTCAGAAGTGTTTTGACGGGCTTCTGTGGTCGGGCCAGGAGGGGGCACGTTAACCCCAAAAGTGGCGCCCCCCGCCTGTCCGGGGTCTCACGGCGGACCCTAGGTGGCGACAGGGAGTACCAGAAGGACGGGGCGGGTGGGAGGGAGGGCGTACTCAGGGTGGCTGACAAGGAGGGGGCCGTGGATGTCTGGGGGGTAGGTACTATGGGGGTGGAAGGAGGTGAACCAGAGTGGTCTCATGGAGGGGTGGAGAAAATGGCACCAGTAGGCAAGGGCAGATCCACGAGACTCGTGGGCGCGGCCGAGCTCCCCTCGGTCACACCGTGCAGCTGCGCCAGGGCCACATCCACTAGATCCTCGGGGGAGAGGATATTGTTCATATTGGGTCTCGTCGTAGGGGGCGGGTCATGGATTTCAGCTACTATTGTCAGAGTCTGTGGGGGTAGAGTGGTGGGACTTCTGGACGTAGTGGGCGGTGTGAGGGTCCGAGCCGTCTTCTTGGTTCTAGGAGAAGAGGGAGAGACACGTTGGAAGGCCGGAGGGTCTGGCGACTCGCTCCGGCGTCTCCGCCTCGACGGCTTGCTCCGGGCGGCAGGTTCGGGCATGTGCAGAGAGTACTGGGAAGGCAGGTTTGGGCGTGTGCAGAGTACTGGGAAGGCAGGGTCTGAGGTGGATGGGGCCTGGGTGTCCTGGTCCCAGACTCCTGGGGGGTTCGTGGCAGGTGAGGTGCGGGAAGAGGAGGGATGGTGGGAGGACAGGAGACCGTCGGGTCCCGCGAGAATTTTCTTTGGGGGGGACAGGGAGCAGTGGCTGGGGGGGTTCCGACGGCAGGCCAGGGCGACGTGCTGAGATGATAGAGCTGAGATGATAGAGCCGAGAGCAGCGGCATAAGACACCCCCGGCCTCACCTCCAGACTCCGCACCCTGTCTCGTGCCTCACGGGGGCTAAGGAAGTCCGTTACTTGTAGGCCTCGGACCTCCTTCTCGAACTTGAAGAAAAGGCATTCGCGGGATGAAGAGGGGTGTGCGCCTTCACAGTTGGAGCATTTGGGTGTGTTGGGGCACCTGTCAGGGTGAGCGAGTTGTCCACAGTGAACACACAGTTGATGCGGCTGCCGACAAACGGAGCTAACGTGTCCAAACTTATTGCATTTAAAGCAACGGGTCGGGTCTGGGATGTATGGGCGGATAGAAAACTCGCATGACGCGCGGTCTCCCATACCCCATACAATGCGGTCGGGGGGGATTAAGGTATTGAAAGTAAGGAGCAGACGTGGGGTGGGGGAGGGGGTGCCTCCCTGTCGGGATGTGAAGCGATAAATCTTAGTGACTCCTTGGGGTGCGAGGTCCTCCAGGAGCTCGTTCACTGCGATCGACAATAGGCGGGTGGCGTAAATAGTGCCCTGACTCTGGTTCAGGCGAGGGTGTGGGGAAACGGACACCGAGCATCCAAGGACCTCAGTGACGGAGAGTAGGGCTTTTGTCTCTGCGGCTGAGCGTGATTTTACGAGGAGGGAGCCATCCCTCTGTGGGCGTACGTCATAGCGGCTGGAGTTGCTGTGGGTTCGGATCGCCTGGAACGTCCGTTCAGAGTTGGTCGGGAGGGACCCAGATGTAGGCCGAATTACCAGGAATTTGTGGATACTTGGAAGGGAGAGGGAGGCTGTAGAGTCGAAATGGACTGGGATATTCAACGGTCGATAGGACGGCCGTGAATGCCGGCTCCCCCGTCCGCCGCGGGGCTCTCTCCGTGGGAAGGTGGGCTGACGGCGGGTGAGGGGGGCATATGGGGAGAGCAAGAAGCCGGGTTGTGGGGGCAAGTCCTGGGTGGAACTTGACTTGCCCGAAGGTGGCTGAGGTGGGCTGGGGCGAAACCCCTGCTCCAGAGAGTGTAGGTCCAAGGGCATAATCGAGAGACGGACTGGGGTTGGCAACGGAAAAGGAGAGTGCAAGTGTTCCGCTTCCACAGGGGGGCCAACCCCATCAGGTTGCGGTCTTCCAGTGGTAGAGGACTCGAGGGCCTGGTTGCCCACCACCCGAGTGTTGAGAGAAGTAGTAGTCCGGGAATAAGAAGTAGTCGTCGTAAGCCGAGGGGGAGAAGTATCCATAGCGAACAAAAAAGAACTTCATCCCCCGCGCGTATCCAGCCACCACCGACTCCAACAAGGAAAAGGCGAATCGTGGGCACACTTGGTCCCATCGCCAATAGATGTCACGCAGGGGAGATACACCCGTACCCAGTCCCTCTGCCTGAAAGACGGCCACTCTCATCCAACGCGCGGTGAAAAGTGGCAGAGACAGGGCTTGGGTTTGGTTGAAAAGCGACAAGGGTGGAGGGCAACCACCTCTCACACCCAAGGGCCTAGAAGGGGTCAAAATCAAGGTTCAAAGAACAACGCTAAAAAAGAGAGAGAAGTCAGAAAGAATGGGTGAAAGGAGAAAGAAAGAAAAAGAAGCAGGAGATCAGCCGGGTCCCCAAACGGGTCCAATGGTCCACGAGGGCAGAGAAAGCCCTCACACCGAAGAAAGGTCTATTCCCACATTCGCCACAGAGGGACGGCCCTATGGCTCCTGACAAAGCAAAGGGGTATATATATATATATATATATATATATATATATATATATATATATATATATATATATATATATATAGTGGTTAGCATCATTGACTACGAATCCATCGGCCTTGGGTTCGATTACTGGTGACGGCAGGCAACGCGCACCTTTTTTTTTAAGTCAAATGCGCTAGGACCGATGCACGACTATTGCCAACTTTACCCTACCTGCTAAGTACCACTAAATATAATTCCTAAGCTTTACTGAAGCAACTATTATGTGTGTGTGTGTGTGTGTTGTGTGTGTGTGTCAAAATCAATATAGACATAATACCTTTCGATAATGTAATACTTTAAATAATATTGTGGTGAGTAAAAGAGAGGTAACTGCACTATACTTGCAAAATGAAAATGCTTAAATCACCGGGGCCAAATTCATTCCAAATATGCCATACAACTAAAAGAATTAAAAGGCGGCATTGTTGTGCCGTTCAAAGATTTTTAATGCGTTATTTCTGAGGGGTGCAATAAGGCAATAAAGGTGCGGTGGGAAATTATAGACCAATCAGTTTAACGTCTGTTGTAGGTAAGCTACTGAAATCAATAATTAGGGATCGTATAGTCGAACACTTAGAATTGTATAACTTTGTTAGAAATACGCAGCATGGTTTTAGGCGAAACAAATCTTGCTTAACTAATCTTTTAAAAAATTTTCAAAGCGTGGTTGAAGTTTACGATAGTCACCGGGCGGTAGATGTAGTGTACTTAGGTTTTCAAAAAGTGTTTGACACCGTACCACTAGTGATGTTAAAAAACCGGTTTTTTTTATGTCCATGTTTTTTTTGTCGTTTTTTGTTTTTTATTGTTTTTTTTTGTTTTTTTCGTTTTTTTTAATAATTAATATAGATATTGCCAATTTAATTATAAGGTATACTTTTGCAATGATATATATTATAAAAATAAATAAATAAATAATAAAACAGGCCGTTAAACTTGCGAGAACACTGGCTGGGAGCTGACTGCCTATTGTCCAACCTTTCCAGGACTCTCCCATCCATGCCTCGGATTTTGAATCTCCCACTTAACTATCCTTTAGACCCGCGATGACATATTTTCCCCCCGAGACCATCCATATATATACATACACATACACCCATATACCAATATATACATAAATACTGATATACACATATTTATATCTATTATATACCCCATACATACGCATACATCCAGAATTCCAGATACATACGCACGCATACTCACATATATACCTACACAAACTCATACACCTCTATTTCGCCCTTTCATTACCTCCGAGATCATTTAGCACATACAGTAATATCCATACAGCCAAAAGAAACTGATTAAGCACAGACAGAGCAGCAAAGCTTGTATTTATATCCCAAAATGCAAAATTCCAAGAAAGTGAAGTAAAACATGGTGCTACATTGGCTTCGTCAACATCCAAATCTGCAATAAATACCAGTACCTGTGATATTGAACTATATGCTCTAATCAATCTAGTGATAATGATTCTTCAATGGAAATAGAATCAGATAATGAAAGTTAAACAGCATTAGGTTAACACAAAGGTTAAAGAAAGAGATGAATATTTTTATTTTTTTTATTTTTCTATTTGGAATATATATATACACACACTGGTACTCTTGCCAATCACAATTATGTATATTGTTTGAAATGAGGAAGAATGTTTTATGTTCTAGTTAAAAAATATATATACATATAAAAAATGAGGGTTTGTTTTTCCTTTCTATTATATACTTTTTGCGTGATTCAATTTTTCTAAAAGATGACTATATATACTAGGTATAACCGTATAAGCATGGTAGTATAGTAAATTATAGGTAATACTAATATACTTATTAGATTAAAGGAAGAAAAATATGGAATAAGTTTAAAACAATAAAAAACAAAAAAAACAAAAAAACAGACTACCTTCGTTTTAAACAAAAAAAACGACAAAAAAACAAAAAAAAACGACACAATAAAAAACGACTCACATCACTACGTACCACACAAAAGACTCGTCGAAAAAACTAAGGCTCATGAGATCAGGGGCGTAGTAATAAATTGGATAGAAGAGTGGTTGCGAGGTAGGAAACAGAGGGTGGTCGTTGATGGAGCGTAGTCGTCTTGGGCTAATGTAGCGAGCGGCGTTCCTCAGGGTTCTGTATTGGGCACCTTGCTTTTTCTTTTCTTATTAACGATTTAGATGTCGGCCTAGTCAGTCCAGTTTCAAAGTTTGCGGATAACACTAAGTTGGGTGGTAGCGCGATAAATGACGAAGATAGAGGTAAAATCCAGGAAGATCTGAATAAAATCGTCAATTGGTCGGTCACATGGCAAATGCGATTTAACGTCGATAAGTGCAAAATTTTACATATAGGTTCGCGTAACGGCAATTTTGCGTATAGCATGTCAAAGAAGTTGACAATCGTAGATCACTGTAGGGCGGGTCGTACTCAGGTGACAACATGAATCTGAAGGAAATCCTACCATCAGGGGTGTCTAAATTATGTGTTTTTACATGGGGAAATCAAATATGAGCTTCTTTTTTGGATAGGATAACTCTAACCTACATCATTTTGTATTTCTAAATTGCCAATTTTACCCTTTTGAACCCCTTTATAATATATTAAAAGATATAAGGTAAATCATTTATATTGACAAGGCCAAATCAACTTTACATATATTTATTAATAGGTGAACTGCATGTATATCACTGGATATAATTACAAAGATCATTCTCCTGACATCTTGAACTTTGCCAGGTTGCACAAATCCTGCTTTGACTCAGACTTGGACATCAGCTTCCTGCTGGTCTCCTGAGCCCTGATCCCTCCATCCCTCTTTTCCTGTGAGAAGTACTTAGCAGAAGCCTCAGTCACCATTTTAACAACCCTCTCAATGCTTTGTGTGTGGCAAGGCCAGTTGCGCACCTCCATGGGGGTGTTGATGAAGTTTTTCACCTCTGAGGTGCTTAGAGAGCAGGTGAGAGGTGGCTCTGACACACCTTCTGACCAGCTGATCAAGTCACCGATGCTGGAAGCATCACAATTGATGTCAGGTGTCCTTCTGCTCCTAACAGAGGAGTCCCCCAGCTGAGTGTCCGGGTCCCCCTCTCCCCTGATGGCCAGGATTCTCTCCACCCCTTCAATCCTCTCCTTCTGATCCTCAGAGCAGAGTAGTGTTTGGAGGATGACTTCACTGTGGGCATACCAAGCAGATCTTCTCACAGTTGGCATCACAATATCCAGCACCTCCTTTCTCTGGGACTTGAGGCAGTCCAGCTGAAAGAGGATGTGCCTAGGCCCTTCGATCCAGGAGTGCTTGACCTTCACGTTGAACCAACATGGGTAATACACTCCAATGATGAATTCCACAATGAATTGCAGAATCTTCAGGTTCTTTCCTTTAAGTCCGTGCTTTGACACCCAGAGCCTGAGAAGTCTGTTCGCTGTGGCGAGCCAGCGGCTGTGGTTTACTGGTCCTATCTCTAACAGAGCCAGCCCTGCAGGAAGTACTCCATCCCTGACTGCACAGACAACTTTATAGCCATAGTATTGATCAGTTGAGAGATCTTGAATGACCTTGTCAGGAAGCTTGATCAGTGGAGGGCCAACAGAGATTCGGGTGAAGTTTGGATTGATATCAAAGTCTGTAGCAGAATCAAGGAGCTTTCCTATTGGCCCGGATAATTTTTTGTCTGACAGAGTAGGGCCATCAAGGTCAACAATGAGATGGCGCAGGGGAAGTTCAACAGTGTGCAGGTTGCACACCAACCAGACCAGCTTTCTCCCCAGGTGCAGCTCCAGCTTCCGCATTACTCCAGCTTTCACACCAGTGTTGACATTTGTTGAGTCTCCTCCAATGGCCAACAAGGTCTTATCATAACCCCTCTCTTTCAGCCAGGCAAACAGGACCTTAGCAATCTTCTCCGCATGTGACTCCTCTTTAGTTGCTTTCTCTGGGGTAAAGTGGAACAGATAGTAGCTGCCAGGCTCACTAACAACACTATAGTGTTCTTCCTTGATCTTTGCGGGAAAAGATTGGTCACTGCCCTCAGCTTCCATCATCACATTGGTCAGGTCAATCCGCCCACCAAACTGTATGATAATTACAAATAAGTGGAATGGCACACCTTTTTATTTGAGTATTTAAATATTATTATTATTATATGAATTACATTATATGTGTTTATATGAATTAGTTAGAACAATGCTCTATGAGAGATAACGTGAGCAGCCATGATAGAAAACGTGACAAGACATATTCTGGGGTAACTACAATAGTAAAATAATCAACAATTTAATAATAATCAACTGCAAAATGATGTAGGTTAGGGTTATCAGAATTAAATATTTTCTTCAGAATTGTGTTCTATACACCAAAATATGTCATTTGAACACCCCTCTCCATTGATTTAAAAAAAATGCATAGTATGACCCGCCCTAGTAGATCAGGAAGAAGATTTACGAGTTAAAATCACTGGTGATTTGAAAGTAGCGAAACAAAGTACAGCAGCGGTCAATAAGGCGAACGACAAAGTGCTAGGTTTTATAGCTAGGAATTTTTAGTACAAATCGCGCGATATTATTGTTCCTCTTTATAAATCATTAGTTAGACCCCATTTGGAGTACGCGATCCAATTTTGGAATCCACATATGCGCAACGATACAGACAAAATAGAACGAGTTCAAAGACGAGCAACTAAGATGATTCCGTGACTTAGGTCAAAGTCCTACGAGAATAGGCTTAAGGGGTGATCTAATCTAGGTTTTTAAAATTATAAATGGGTTCGATAACGTAAATAGAGAGCTTTTTCGAAATTGCGCAATATAGTACTAGAAATAATGGGTGTGACTAGTAGAAGGTTCGAGACAGCAGTTGCCAAAAACTTTTTTACGCATAGAATAGTAAATAGGTGGAATAGTTTGCCGGTAGAAGTAATTATTAGCACGTCTATAAATGTTTAAAAATCGATTAGACGCGCATGTTAATAGATTGGGTATAGTTTAAGGTAGTAAAATTAAGGTTTTTGTGGTTCGGAACCCACGTAAAATTGTAGGTCCCTTCCGTCACCACGGAGGACACGCATAATACCAGGGCTGTGGAGTCGGCACATAAAAAACCGACTCCGACTCCTCAATTTTTTGTCTATCCGACTCCGAAGGTATATTAATTCTAAATCTGCTATGATGATAATTACACGAGAGGCATTTCATCACCACCACGTGAAGCATCATCATCTGTGGTCGGTCATTGTTACGGTAACTTTGTCTGTAGTAAAGAATCTTGTAAGTGGTGCTTGTCGTTCAGTAGATTTCTGATCTTTTGTTAACTTTGAAGTAGTTGGAAGGTTTTTATTACTATCTTTCTCAATGACAACTTCTAAAATTTTGGGATGGAAACACTGCAAATGTCTTTTCAAATTTGATGCTCTGGTTGGTGCATTTTTATCAGAGCCAGTAAAACAACTGATTTTTGCTTCACATAATTTTTCATCATCATCATCTATCATACACTGACACACGAAATGTTTCCCATCTGTGGTTATTGTAAAATATTAAAAAACTGCAGACTTTGTTGGAAGTGTCTTTGCCATTGTGAAAGGGGTTTTAGACTTGAAAGTTAAAAACTTATGAAATTTAGAAAGAACTCGAAATTAAATAAGCATTAAAAATAAAAAATATCTGAAAAGAAAAAATGAATTAATGGCATTAGTGTCTGAAATGGAAAACATTGTGTTTATTATTTAAGTGGTTTAACCACCATAGCTGCCAGTGATATCACACACAAAAACATATTTTATTAAAATTTATATTGAGGTCGGAGTCGGAGTCGGTACATTTTTACCGACTCCGACTCCAGCACCACCAAAATTGCTTCCGACTCCAACTCCACAGCCCTGCATAATACACAATTACAAACACAGTTAGGCAGACCAGCCATGCACGAGTGGATCCAAGGGTCTTTTTGTTGGTCTGAAACATTATAATCTAAAATGAATATCAAGTGGAACGTTATTCCCCCACCGCCCCAAAAAAAATATAAACATTTATGAGAGTTGGAACAGCGATAAATTATCGCAACTTTACATCATACTTACATCCTGGCAAAGGCTTCTGTTTGCAGATAAGGTCGTACGGACGATACGTATCAGACACCTTCATTTTACCGTACTGCGTACGATCCATGACGACACCTTCCGATGGTTGCACGAACTCTAAAAACTAGTTTTAAATGTTATTTTTCTAAATGGGTAAAAATAAGTGTGTCATTTAACTAGTCGAAATCTGACATAGAAATTAGATTTGCACAAAACGAAAATATGAAATTTTAAAATAAGATTTCATTTAAATTTTCACTTTCTTACAAAATCGAAGCGCAAACATATCACTTTTCTTTTTAACATTTCGGCACTAATAAATACGCGTTTTGATCAATATTAAAAATAATTACTCCTATTCTAAGAATTTAGGGCTAATTCACTTTCACTGAACATCGCGTCATAGCTTTACAACGTTATTTCTCGCGTGTGTCACAGAATTCAAGTACCAACAGAATACGACGCTCGTAACTCAAAAAGCGAACTTGATCACCGTCAGAGATATCCAGTAATAGTCAGTCAATGAAATGCGACAATGTTAATTAACATCCACTCGAAAGTCCTTCTTTTAACCTATGATGAAACTCGATATGCCCAGTTTCGTACTCCACACGCACACTTTTGACCTTCGTTACTACGCTATGTTATTCGATACTTTGCTATCACCTCCCCCCGCACAGTTTTTTTATACACACACACACACACACACATATATATAATAAAAAGTGCAACGAACTCGCTAAATTCACTGCACAAACTTGTTTCAAATTGAAGTCAGTATAAAAATTCGTAACAACTTTCACTGTTCACGTCTTTTTTGTTTTTATTGTTTTTATTATTATTATTTATTATTATTACTATTATTATTTAAACTCAAATATCATTTGAAATTTTAAAAACAAAACAAAAAAAAACATTCACAGACTGCTCACAGACTGACTGGACATTTTTAACTGTGCAACAGCAATTGTTATACCATTTATATTGCCAAAATTATTATTATTATTATTATTAATAATAATAATAATAATAATATTATTATTAATGCATCAAAGTTATCGTTACATTCAGAAAAAGAAAACTTTGGCCCTATCTCTAATTTAACAAGTTACCCCTCACTCGATTAAAAAAAAAAAACAGAAAACGGGTGCAAAAAAAAAAAAAAAAAGTGGTTCCTTATCGGAATATATTTTAAAAACAAAAACGACGAAACTTCGATAACACAAGAAAGTAAAATTCCAACACCCAACTTTTTTTTTTAAGTTGGGGAAGAGGGAAGGAACGAACAGATTAGACTGCACGGTCAATGCTGATGACGTCATTTCAATTTAGCCTGTTACCTTTTTTAAAGATTTTCCAGTTTCAGATGAGAATAAATTAGGAACGTTCCCATTCATTCTAATATATATATATATATATATACCGAGCGCCTCTGTGGTGTGTAGTGGGTTAGTATCGCTGACTAGACTACGAATCCATCAGCCCCGGGTTTGAAACCCGGTGACGGCAAGCGACGCGCAGCAAACCCAGCTATTCATCCTTCCACACAATACAAATTGGTTCGTAATAAATGGGTACCCTGAGTAGCTTAATGTTAAGACGCTTGGCTGCTGATCGTGAGATAAGAGTCCAGGCGAAGGCTTTGTAATTTCTGACCGCCCGTGAAGGGGCGTAGTTCGGATTTCACGTTAAACTGTAGGTCTGAGGTGGAATGACAAGTTTGACCTTCGTCAGAATGAACAATTCGGGCGAAGCAAAACCAAAGCGACCAAAGTATATATATATATATGGCATGAATTTCAGAATTAAACCCATGAAATAAATAAATTATGCGAACCCATATAAGAAGGGAAAAGCGATTCCAAGGCTTTTCGTGCATCGAACAATACACCTTGTCGGGGTGTACAATTGAATACACGAAGGGCATTTGAAATAGCTTTTCCTTGCAAGTTATATATATATATATATATATATATATATATATATATATATATAAACACAGACCGTGCATGGAACAAGGAACTCTTCTGGGAAAATTAAATCCACTATAGTCCGAATAAGTAATGGTAAATGACAAATACCAAAGTTTTTCTTTTTCATCATGAAAAGAAAAACTTTGGTATTTGTCATTTACCATTACTTATTCGGACTATAGTGGATTTAATTTTCCCAGAAGAGTTCCTTGTTCCATGCACGGTCTGTGTTTAACATATAAGTTTCTCAGGGGACCATTCTGAGTTTGTGTATATATATATATGGGACTAGTCTGCTTTGCATACTACAATAAGAACCTAGGAAGACAAAATAATGAAGTGTTATTGATATGATGTAAATACACTAGTACTCAAGCCTTTAGTCTAAAATCCTGACGTAGACTAAGTTATATAGCCTACTTAAAGACAAGAAAACGCCTACTGAAAAATGTTAAGACGAAAGTGGTCTTTTTCAAAGCAATTTGAGGAAATGGGCTCTAAACAGCATTATTTGAACCACAAAAGAACGTCATTTGGGTAAAATCAAAAGGTTAACACGACACTCGCGGCTCACCCGCCCCCACCCCGACGAATGGATGATAGTAATATTTCGAGAGGAAAATTAAACGCTCGTCGAACACCCACACTCAAAGTAAACTCCGGAGACGTTAATATAACTTCTTCGCGGATGCAATCGCGACTCTAGGCAAGGTGGCACTGCGATGCCACAGTTGAGCTTGAGCGTATAGTCACGAAATTATTTTCTACAAAATACTGCCCTTCAGGAGACACCAAAAATGGACCTGACAAACCCCTTCTCTTTTCCTATCTTTCGAACACGAATCGACATGTTTACACCTTCAAAGTCGGTACAGACTGAGTGTTGGAAAACATCACGGCATCGGGCCTTTATGCAACTTTGCAACTGTTTCAACACACATCCGTCACTAAATTAAGTACCATAATGTACAAGTACAATTATTATTGTACGTACGTACTTATATACCATAATAATGGCACCTACGAACTCGTACGGTTACGGATGGAGGCCTACGTTAGAGTGAATCTCATTTGAACTAGGAATATGTATTGAAATACAGGGTATCCCACCTACAAACAAAATCTTACAAATTTCGCTTCTAAGCTAAATTCGTACAATTCTTTTGTGGTCATCGTGTACAGCAAACAACAACAACAACTAGACCTACAATAATTGTTTCATATTTAAAATACTGCACAATTCCATTCTGCGATAAGAAAAAACGAGTAACATTTGGCGAAAAGAAAATTACTGATACGAACTTGAGAGAAAAACAAAATTTCATTCCAAACCAAACGTTGAACCTTTCTGAAGACTAAATTTGAATGGGACAAAAATGTTTGTAAATTCTCCAAGTTAACCCATTAGTGCCCATCTTTAAGATTACGCCATATCAATAACTCATACCGAAGATCACGTGAATACAAGAAAAAGTGATGCAATAATGACAAACAATTTTGTCGGTAGGAAATTCTACCATTGGGCACTAATGGATTAAGAATTATCACAAATGTATTAGGTCTACTAACAATTATACTGTTCAGCTTGTAATAAAAGCAAAATATACTTTGGTTAACCTTGGTTTTGCTTCCGTCAGAATTGTTCATTCTGACGAAGGTCAGGCTTGTCACTCCACCTTAGACCTACACAGTTTAACAAGGAATCCGAACCACGCCCCACCAGCAGCCCAGCGCCTTAACCACTAGGCTACCCAGGGGTACCCATTTATCTACCAATCTTCTTTTTTGTGGAAGAATGAACAGCCGGGTTTGCTGCGCGCCGCCTGCAGTCACCGGGTCTCGATCCCGGGGCCGATGGATTCGTAGTCAGAGAAGCTAACCACTACATCATTTAAATAAAGGATATACGAATTTTCTCAGCAAATACACAAACGAAACAAAATAATCGTAATTTCATAGTTTGTATTTAAGATCCTGGAGGAAATCCAATATTTATTACATAAGATTACTGCAAAGTTATATATACAGGGTGTCCCATAAGTCCGGTCTCATAGGGTATGCACGAGGTGTAAGCACTAGGGTCCGGGAGAGGGAGATCCATGACGTGTCAAAGCACCAGGGCCCGGGCTAGAAGATCGGGGGGTAAAGGGGCTCAGAATCAAAAGTAGCACCAGGGCCCGTGATTCCTCTCCCCAGGCCTTGCTGTACATACATATATATAAATACATATGCACATAATGATATACATGCATACCAATTTGCTTTAAAATAATGGCGTACCACTGAACTGGTTACAAAGTAGGCGAAGGTTATGTAACCCTAAGAGTAAAGACGACAATTGCACTGCTGCGATTTTAGAATGAAGGTATGCGTTAGGGTTGGTAATGCTCCGGCTCCGGAGCCAGGAGCCGGAGCGGAGCAAGCCAATTGTTTAAACTCTGCTCCGGAGTGGAGCTGGAATTGCAGAGCTGGAGCCAGACTTATCGGAGCGCTCTGGAACTTGGAGCTGAAGCTGCTTCACTTATAGTAGTGTGTGTCAACAAGTTTAGGGGGATTGGAGCCGATCACTAGCGATTGATGTTTTGGACGGTTTTCTTTGAGCATATAAAACACTAATTGCAAACAAACTGGACCGCTGATGTTGAGCGTACGAATGTGCATACAGTATAGTAATTTTTAATCGTAATATAGTGCCCTGGCCGTACCAGTTTGCCAAATATGGACAGTAAAATCGTACGGTTACGAGAAAAGGACACGTTCTTTAAAATAGATTAGAATGTCATAAAAAGCAGGTACTTTTGACGCAAAGCTGGGCACTTGCGGTTTTTTTTGCGGTACTGCGGTACTGCGGTACTACCGCACTACCAAACCGGTACCGCATAACGCAGTACCGCAAAGGATCGCTGAAAGTACAGCCTGTACTTTCAGCGATCCTTTGCGGTACTGCGTTATGCGGTACCGGTTTGGTAGTGCGGTAGTACCGCAAAAAAAACCGCAAGTGCCCAGCTTTGCTTTTGAGCACCCTAATTATATATTTTGAATATGTATTGAATTACCTCACAACTTGCCAAGGCTTAGGGACCGCAGATTACTCGCGTGCTGCACTTTAAGAACCGAGCTTTAGATTACTAGCCTTAATGATTTTGGTATCCTATTGTGCATTCAGTTTTTGTATCTTCAGAGATGAAGCGCGATAAAAAGACGATCAAGTATCAGTCCGGAACAACATCGCACTCTGGAGCAATTTAGTAGGTATATAAAAGCTGGGGTTAGTGGAGCAGCTCCGGAGCTGGAGGCATTTTCAGGCCCTAAGCCCCTAATCTTATAGATCTGCTAGCCGGTAGTCAAGCATAGCGAATCCACCAGATCGCAGCTTAGCCTTATATATCGAATGCCGTACTTCAATTTTGGAGGGTACAAGTGGTAGAAAGGGGTATTGTAACGCGATTTCATAATATACAGGGTGTCCCGTAAGTCTGGACCCATAGGGATTTATAATATATTTTTTTATTATGTTGCAGGTAAACCATGTCACTGACTAGAGAGGAGAGAGTTCAAGTTATTTTGCTGGTGGGGACCCGCAGTCACCGGGAAGTGGCCGAAGAATTCAACAATATGCATCCAGACCGCGCACCAATCGCACACAGATGTGTTGGCAAGTTGATAGCCAAATTTAAGGAAACTGGATCCGTAGCTGACAAGCCTCGCAGAGGACCTTCAAGGACTGTTACGGAAGACGAAACCAGTACCAATGTGTTGGCTAGCTTCGCTGTCAGTCCCAAGAAGTCACTTCGACGCATGTCCAGCGAAACTGGGACTATTTTGTAATTTTATTAATTTTGCCCTATGGGTCCAGACTTACGGGACACCCTGTACTATTATTAATTTTACATTACACACCAGGTGCTGCTGATTACTAGCTTTTAATTCACGACAATTTACCCAATGTTACGTACGAGAATCAACACTAGAATCTAGGCTATCGAAGTTATTGGGTACTTAAATACTGCATAGAATTAGTAAAGCTTTATCATTTGAAAGGTATAATTATATAAAATTCTCCTGTCAGACCAACGTGCCCAAACGTGAAATGCATAACGATAAACTTTATGTAATATCAAGAATATAAGTAATATCTTGAAGGTCCTCGCACAGATTCTTCAAAGTGCAAATTAACTCTTCATGTAGCTGAGAAAATACTTAGAAACCTTGTTTGTTTGTTTTTTATTTCGTTAAGTTTAGGAGTCGGCGAATCCCTGCCTGGTTGTAACGAGAGAGAGAGAGTGAGTTCATCATTGAAAAGACGGAAAAAATGGTTTACGAACATTTTAAAAGAAAAATTCTACCCCTTTTCTTACTCTGATTTATAAAGCAATGCAGGTTACAATACGAGAGATCTTTATTTAGAAGACTAAATAAACACGCACATTGGACGACTTCTAAATATGTCTTTCACCTGTCGTAAATCTGTGAGGACCGAGACAGTAATGGCTCTGTTATGAAAGAAAAGGTTAACACTGAAAATACAGATTTTTTTTATTTAAATAATTAAAGGATCTATTCAACTGAATGTAAAAACGATTAAACCATCGCTACATTGCTATTATGATTAATAAAAAAGTTTAATTAGGAATGGCAATCAAGATTTCACTGATGGGTAAAATTAAACTGCCAACAGCAACAGGATTACCAACCGGCCATTCAACGGTTTCCTTTCAGCATACGACATTTAAGAGATGCACAAGCTCAGTTAATAGGCACCTAGTCTATAAAGCCATGAACTATACAAGAGTTAGCCTATGCTATTGCATTTGATTACTACATACATTTCTTAAAAATAATGTTGAATTACGAGTTGCGCAACGAGTTTAATTAAAAAAAATATCCAAGATTCTCCAGGGAAATGACTGATGACGAAGGAGCCTATAAAAATGAAACAGCATTTCCTCTTAGACAAGACTTACTTTAATTTTAATGCGTTAGGTTATAACTTCATACAAGCAATCTATATAGGGCTTATTTAAACCGTAATAATTTGTATATGCAGTATGTATACTAGAGAAGGCTTAAAAGCTATCGAATTCCCCCTTCAAATTAACATTAATGAATAAGTACATAACCAAGAAACAAATTTTAAATAAATTAATACTTTTTAACCGCTAAATTAACAATTAATGTTAATATAGGGCAAATGTGAATTCGGTCTTAACCGCTGAAACACTCGTAAAGTGATGACGTCACGAGTGTAAACAAACATTCTGGCAAGGCACTTTTTTTTAGTGTGACAAACACGATCAATTCAGATGAAACACTCAGTGCCAAGGAATTCCTTAGAAATAAACTGCAGTCATTTTCCCTACTTCTTCGCAACATAGTGTGTGTGTGTGTGTGTGTAGATGGACAGCGAAAGAGGGTAAAACAAACGTTGACAAATAGAATGAGAAATTCTGAAACAAATAAAAAATAATAATAATAATAATGTTTTTACTACAATTAATTTTTAAATCAATATAAAAAATTGAAAAAGTTAAGAAAAAATAATCAGTGAAATTTTATTAAATATTTTTTCATATTTTTCCCATAAAAAGATCATAAACTAAGAAGCACTTCTAATTTTAATTTTTATATTAGCATGCTAACTGCAAAAACGTAGGATGACACACACACACAACCATATATATATATATATATATATATATATATATATATATATATATATATATATATATATATATATATTTCCAAACTACGGAAAAGGAGTTACATAAATAGGCCTACAAAGAAAACACTGGTATTAGCTCCTTCCCAGAGCGGGACTTCATACCAATAATGTTTGGCATTATTTAATTAACCTCTTTCGTGACAGAAAAGGTCATGTGACGGAGGGGAGACCTACAGTTTAACGTGGGATCGGAACCATTTATAGGTCACTACATCATCTGAACTCGGAGAACGATCACCGATTCAACTAATGAACATCAAAGCGGATCTCTTTGAAAGCGTCTTGCTTATGAGCAACACGGTATGACAAGAAAAATACACACGTAATGATGATATAATTACCGACACTAATTTACTTAACGATAGGAAAGAAAACTCCTTCACAGACTGCGCGTGAGTCAGAGCTGTGTAGTGATTCCTCTCAAGTCTCAAGGTCAAAGTTTACCCACATGTTTTCAGTTCACCTACTTGAAAGAGTAAAAAAACGGATGTTCCTATTGCTTCCGTTAATTGTTTTAAGCGATTATTCTCAACTAGGAGAAACTGATTTAACGGAGTAAAGCCACAAAATAGAAGAGCAAGACGAAAGCCTATTCCGAAGTCTTCATCGCGCCTGAAGAAGACCTTAGAATAGGCTCAAAGCTCACGTTTCTACGAATCCACTTCTTCTTGTGGCTTTATTCCCTTACTTCCACGGATATGCGACAGAAAGAGCCTAGCTCGTCTTGTTATTTAATTAAAGAGACATTCAGCTCAGAAAGCTCTTAAATGCGTCAACATTCGGTAAACAGGTGTTCAGATGGAAACAGCCAGGTGAGAAATATTGCCAAAGTGAAAGAGCGCGAAGAAACCCTATTGCAAAACACATTGAGAGAGTTTTTTCCCTTAATGATCCACGTTTGTTTGGGTACCCATTTTGTGGTTCCGAAACATTTTGCCAATGAGATACGACTTGTTACGACACCTGTCATGCATAAAGAGGCAACAGCCCAGTTTTCAATTTACTTTCACAACTAAATTTCAAAAGAAAGGCACACCGACTTTTATTTATGACTGTGCCGGACTAATAAATAAATATAGAAAGTAAGAGGCATCAAATCTAGTGTGCAACGAAGTTCCTTACGTGGGATGGAGAAACGGGGGAGAACCACAAAAGGTGGGAACACTGTGACCTAACATTGTTGCTCTGACCTTGGGTTCACCACCAGTTCCGAAATTCTTTTCCCACTGAGTAACCCAGGGTTATAAAAGGCAAAAGCGAAAGCTTCAGAGAAGTTTTTTATAAGCGAGTGAAGCAAATAATTGTACAAAATAATGCAACAATAGATAGATAGACAGATACCTAATAAATAAACAAGTTAAAAGACGCAGCAAATGGTCAGAGCTAAGTTAGTGCTCCCCTTTTGGGAGAGCGTAAAACATCCCCTCCCCTCATAATGATATGCTTTGTAGATTATATCAACATCTCGAGTAAGAAGGTTTTAGGGACTAACAACAGACCGGAGGGGTGGGGGACTCAAAAGCAACAATAGTAGTTAGGATCCCCTACCGTTCTGCCTCATAGATCGTCACTTCAATGCCAAATATTGTCGAACTCACTACAAGATATTTTTTAATAAAACCAACAATGCCATGGCCATATCAACCGAAGAAAGAATGCAACGCTCACGCCAAAAAATGCCATCAATGGGCACTCATGCTTGAAGGCTTCCCAACCATACATTTCAGCACTTTCCCAGACACCCACACTCAATGCGGACCAGCAGTTGAATAAAGTTTATTCGCTTCATAAATAAGATATAAGAGGATTAGTAACACCACGTCACGACTTTCCACTTGGGTACCAAATAATTTAATTGAGTCTGCTGTATTTAAATGTGGCACTAAAGAGAATACGAAATTAGCTTCACGAACGACGCAATACCTAATGGCATTAATGGGCCTGTATATAATTGTGTTTTAGGCTCGTATAACGCCTACGTAGGCAAACGTCATCGTAATAACTTAACAGGCCTCTCTTACAAAACGACAAGATAGGCCTATTGTTTCCAACTGCTTTTTAACCACCTAATTCAAATAAAATAAAAAAGCCGTAGAGAGTAACTAAAGCCAGCCTATGTTCTTTGGGCTTAGGGCAATGTAGGTTTAAAAATTCTGATAAAGAAGTCCTTAAATGGTAGTTTTAATTAATGCACGCACGGAGATGTTTATAAATTACTATACATATTAATTAAATCTTAAAAATATTTCCGTGTTCGTGAATAATACCTAGCCAAGCCTAAGCCTTGCATGGGCTTCGTGTCGTGAGGGAAACTTAGTTCGTCCAGAAACATTTTCACTGGGGATTCCTCGCTTAACCTTCAACCTATTTCGGTCAAAAATTCTATATTTGTCATTTCTTCAAGCTGAAACCAGAAATTTCCTCCACGAGGCCATAGTCATACTCCCATTTATTCGTTATCCAACGTGGGTAAGATATATACTCGTGTGTGTGTGTGTGTGTGTGTGTGTGTGTGTGTAATACTTGGGATTCGAAATAATTAGCAGTTCAAACCACCTCAAATATGATCATAAATTTCACACCCAAAAAATATTTTTAAACGAAAAAAGTACATTAATTAATGAAGTCACCCGGAAGTTAACACAAACATTCTTAATTTAAAAAAATAAAAAATACCGTCAATTCACACTTGAAAAAAGCATACTGTACATTCAAGAGGAGACTAAACCTACATCATCCTATTAGCCTATCAATATTACCGCAAACAGGAAGCTTTTTTTGTAGTAGGTTCCTTGGAATGAGAGTAGCCTACAGAAATTTCAAGAAAGCCTGGTGTAACCTTAGGCCAAATATTTTCATAAGAATCAGACTAAACCTGATATAGCATAATTAGGCCCACCATACGTAAACAACATAGTTCTACATTTAAAAAGTTTAATTTGACGTCTTTCTTTGGCCTACTTACATACAGTATACGATAATCTATTCTCAAACGGGCTATTATATAGGACATAGTTAATCGAACCCTTATCCAGGATCAGCATTTCTTGTCCCATAAAGCCTTCTAAGGTAACTATGCTGACTGGTTTTCTTCAGTATTAACCTTATAAGTCATACACGTTTCTTAAGCTAGTTACAACTCTGTACCTCGTTAGGCCTAATCGCGGACTACATTAAATGCACTAACACATTTATTAAAAAGGGGGGAGGGGTAAGAGCCTTAATAAAGTTGAGGCCACTTTCCGCTCATCTGAAGCTTTGTTGCTAATCTACAGTAAATTAATGGACTCAAAACGATCGTGAATAAATCTTTAACTTAACCATGATCCAAATATATCCGTCCCATAAAAAATAGTTTAACATACGCTACCTTAAAAATTAAATGTTTATCTTTTCTACGAAAGGAAGAAGACTATAAACAGTGTTTATTCAGTTAAAAGGAACGATGAAATACAAACACTGCCTGTTCAATTTTACGATGTTGAAAAACACAATGGCATAGCCTAGCTGCCAGTACTCCTCACCCTCCATGGGGTTTGACGGGCATACTAGTATGCCATACTTAGGCTTGAGCAATTTGTGGTGTGTTACTTTATTTGAGAAACGAATTCGCGTCAGTTGTTTCGAAACTTTACAAACTTGATTACGAGTAGCTTGAAGTATTATCAGCAATCCGGCACAATGAAAAAATATTTGAACTTAAATTCGCTTAAAAACAAGTTGAAATCTCTATTAATAATTGAATACTAATAAAAATCTTGGATTAAATGTACATTACTGTATTACTCGCCCATTTCTCGTGACTAACTATGAATTGCTTGTACTGTAATGGTACGATACATATATTCGATGACAACTATGTACGTTTCATATCTATAAAAATAACTTTAATATATACACTGTAATTCCACTATTAATTCGTTTCTGCATTACTGTAATCCTAATTTAAACATGACATACAAGTCATTTAAATTAGGATTACAGTATATCGTATATTAACCGTATATTTTCTCGCTAATTAATATGAGAGTCCAGTAAAGCCTAAAGATTAAGGGCCAAGTTATATACAAATAAATAATCCAATTGACAGTATTAATGTATAATATGTATTGGATTACTGTAACATAACAGAAACTAATATTTTAAAAATAAAATTTAGAAATTTAAATAAAAACTAAATTTTGTCTCAATGATTTAAATTCGTCGTCTAATTTTTAGCTATTAGTTCATTTATGTATTTCATATTAATTCATTTGTTTTATTCATGATTTATATAGTATTTATTAATCGTAACTACGTATGAAGTGATGTTTATCTTTAATTAAAAGCCTAAAGCTCGAGGGCCAAATTAAATAAAATAAATAGTCCAACTTCACAATTATTTTATGTTAAAATTATTGTAACAACAAAAAGTAAAAAAACTAATACATTTATTTTATAAATAGAGAATTATCCATTCACAACTTAGACCTAGTTTAAATTTGGCCTGCCTATTTGGAAGGATCCTATCCTATATACATATATATATGACCTATACTTTCGAGGACCACGTTCTATATGAGGTCTCAGTCACCCTGACGATTTGATAAACAAGTAAGGTAAAGTATTTACAGCCTCTATTTCGCAAGGTATGAAAAAAAAAGTTCGGAACTTAAGTTTTACACACACACACACACACACACACACACACACTTTATGGTGCACGAGTTTGCGATAACCTTGATCTTCCTTTAAAGCTGTACCTGAAGATAATATAGTTAATCAAAAAATGTTGCCCCTTAAATGAACAAAATTATTTTACTGCGACTTTCATTTCCAACTGATTTACAGTTCTCGTTACTGCGAAACATTTAAACATTCCCGAATAAGGTTTAGGCTAATTCTAAAATAAAAAATGCGCTAAAACAGTGTCATTTGCTCATTATTCAGCCAGTTCGAGTATTCACAATTTAGATCGAAGTTATCAAACGGGTTAGAAACAAATAGAGCGGTTGGCAGAAACTCCTGATTCATTTTTATTATTAGAATCCAAATTACATCATGGATTATTCTTGGCAATCTCATCCTTGCTCAGTATTCATGAAGTGGGAATAATGGATTACATTTTCAAGTACCGTACTCGCACCGTACCTCCGTGAGTTCATATCGAAGACGCCCTTAAAGGAAATCGTATTAAGTACCTCTTCACTCATGATCCAAAACGGGACAAAATTCTATGAAACAAATATTTCCGTTGGTTATGAAAGGCCAAAGGATTATTAAACTTTCCCATACGAGCGAGGCGACAACCTCCACCAGACGTACGGGTGGTCAAGACCTACTTAATACGGTGAATGTAGTCACAAAACGAGTCTAGAGCTAACACACACACACACACACACACCCAAATGAGTTGTACATAAATTGTTTACGAACCTCGTACAAATTTAATGGTACAAACTACGTTACAATATAACGCAGGAAGCCTAGGCTTACAATACTAATTATAGACCTACGACTGAAGAATTAAAAATTTTAGTACTTTTTGTAACAACTTTCGAAGTGCACTGTTGCAACAGTAGTAATATTAATTCATTCATTTTATTACCATCTAATCAACTGCAACTCTAAAGTCAATAATGTTAATATTGATTGTAACACTATTCGGTGGAAAATGTTTCTTATATTTAAGTCTGGAAAGTTTTTCAGAAAGTTTTGGTAATTTAAAAAAAAATTATGTACACGGTGTTCATAAAAGATCTGAACCATTTCAATCTTTATTAATGTGATAACCTAATAACATACAAAGAAACAAGTTTGTCCATGTGACTCTGCACAGCTAAAAGTTTTACATACATGTTTAATAAACTTCCACATGTGCGCCACTGGTCGCCCGTACAACATCCAATTGATATTCAATTTCTCGCCATGTGCGTTCATGGATGTTTACGACCTTGGTCTTGTACAAAAAAAACTATTAGTTGCTCTATCGTTTACACATGCTTCATGCTTTATAACTTATTTAGTATGAAAAATATTAACGAATCAAATCGTTCAGATCTTTTATGAACGATATATATATATATATATATATATATATATATATATATATATATATATATATATATATATATATATATATATATATATTTTTTTTTTGTATTGGGGCGTTTACCGCCATTTCCCGCTATACGTTAGCGGATATCATGGCGATATTATATATATATACATATATATATATATATATATATACACTGCAATAAATGGAAATGTAGTGCCATGGGGGCGAATAAGACCAAAGGCAAATACGCCCTTGAAAAAGGTTTTAACACCTGCTCCGACACGGATCTGCTTTAAATTCCATATTAATTTAAATCATGAACGACCATTCTGAGCTCAATCTTCGTAAAGCCACTACCAACCATTCGAACTACTTTTTTTTAAGTGATCTTTAAGATTATAAGCCTACCCGTCCGGCCTGACATAATTTAGTTAGTTATAGTTAGTGATATTTCCTGTGTCCAGACTTTAGGGACACCCTGTACAGTACGTCAAGTTGGGGAACGTATATATTACGTAAATATTACGACTTAACCTAACCAATCGTCAATATATATATATATATATATATATATATATATATATATATATATATATATATATATATATATGCGTGTGTGTGTTAGTCAGTGTGTAACCAGCCATTTCGCATAATGGCTGAAACTTTCAGCCATTACGCGAAATAACTGGTTACGCACTTTAACACACACACACACACACACACATATATATATATAATATATATATATATTTATTTGACGATTGGTTAGATTAAGTTGTTAGTTTTAACGTTTTGTTTGATTAGGTATACGCTGACAAAGTTGGGGAACGCAAACTACACTTGCTCCCATACGTCTAACCATCGAAGAGAAGACGGGGGACCATATTATATTACATCTACTCATCCATTCATCACCCTTTTATTTCTTCCTTTCTGAGTGACAAATTTAAATTCAAAACTTCGTTTAACTTTAACCCCACCCAACACCTACTCCTCCAACTTTCCCGAAAGACAAACCACCACACCCTCTCACCCACTCTTCTCTTTCAATCCATTTCGATTTGCAACCAATCTCTTATCTCCGAAACAGGAACAGAAAAGCAAATAAATCAAAATCTTTCGATCCAATACAGTAGATTCAATTTCCACCATCCATTCCTGGCAATAAACATTTTATCAACGGCAAGTTGACAACGAAGTAGGGTAAAGATGGAAGATAGTTTGAAGCAAAAATAACTGAAGAAAAATTTACAATGAAGCAATGCAGCTAAATGAATTAATTATTTATGCCTGCTCAGTTGATACGGAGAGCTTTTTAAAACCATCCTACTTGAGTTACTAGTCCAGTGCTTTTTTTTTTTCTGCCGGAACACACTGGTACCTTTTAATGAATTGCCAGCAAAAATAAACAAAAAGACAAGAAATTAAACAATTTTCATTATTATTTTAGCGTTTATTTGTTACGTGACAAAATTTAAAACGTAATAAAGGGACTCTCTTGGATTAGGATGGTCATGGGTGGTATGGAGTATAACTAATGGAAAAGATTGTAAAAATGTAGGAGAGCTCCAGTACCTTTTTTTCATTGGAAAAAAGCACTGGACTCGCTACCACATAAGAGTATTTTCGGCAAGACTACTTTATCGGAGCTGGCTTATACTACAGTAATTTCCAAATAATGTATTTATTCAAAAGATAGTCATAAAATTATTTCGACACTTTTTTTTTTTACATAATGACGAACCATACAAAATGTAACTATGTAAATCCTCCAAAATTAAAATAATTACTACAATTGCAAATCTTAATTTTCTGGTTCTCACACTTTTCATCTCTCTTATCACGCACGTGACTGAGGCTTTTGAGGGAAAATGCTGCGCGTCCGAACACTTCAACGAGCAGCAAGAAACTAATCCTCTTTTTAAATTTTAAACTTCAATTTCATACTTTTCCTTTCGTTGGTAAAAAAATATTCAGGAAAATACATTTAAATAATTTTGACGACAACAACAACAACAACACTTGACAAACGATATTAAATAAGTACTTTGGGCCATTTTAATCATGAAATTTTTCTCCCCACAGCCAGTCTATTCTATCAAATAACGCAATAACTACTACAAGCATTGGACAAACGCCATTTTTCAACGAAATAAGATAACATAAATGAATAAAATTTTCAATGTTCAAATCCAACATAATCCGCATCATTTCTATTTTTTGGTACAGATATCGCTTTAAATCGACATACCAGATGCCAAAACAATAATAAAAAAAAGTCTTTGCATAACATAATAGGACTCAAAACAAAGATGATGAATGACAGGTAAAAAATGTTTTCTATTTCAATACCTGAAAACATACGCGAACAATCCTCTCATTGTTAAATAAAAGACTCGTATTGTTGCTTAGTCAACCATATCTTACCAATAAGTGTGGCTGAAAATATTTAAGTGTTTTAGATATTAGAAAAGCGGCTCAATTTGGTGATTTGATAGGCCAAGGGCTCAATCTTGATAAGCCCAAATCCTCAGATAACATTTCGACTTCATACTTGTTTAAGAATAGGACCTATTATTACTAAGCCTATGACAGCTTATTTAGGAATGACGGGTCACCACTCTTTGTATGACCAACATTTTTAATATTAGGCCTAATAGTTACAAATTAACGGAATTTCATTATAATAATAGGGCACGGGGTACATGTCGCATTTAGTAGGCCTACTTCGAGGCCTCAATCTTAGTTTTCAGTTTAATGGGTATGGAGTTTTTTCACACACGCGCGTACACACAAATCGTTATCAAAAGGTGGGGGGGTACATTTGGATATCAAAATTAATGGATTTTTAGTACACGCATTTAAAATATCGTAATAATATAATAATAATGGGTCATTCCATGTCAGTTCAACGGCGAAAAAAATGTGACCACCACCGATTTTTTTGAAAATTGGCACACTTATAGATCACTGAGAAAAACAGAATGACGCTTGTTTCAACACTCTAGGTCATATGGTTCCGGAGATATGGCCCTTCGAATTTTGTAAAAAAAAAAAAGGTCAATTTCCAAGGTCATATCATATTTCAACATGAAATATCTCGGCTCCTATTGCACTTACAGAGACCATTTAAACACTATTTTAAAGCTTTTAAGCAGATTTACAACTTTGTTTCTATTCATATTTTACCTCAGCGGTAAAAAAAAAAGTTGATCTTATTCAAATGCAAAAACCACTTTTTTCTACGTGAAGGTCAAAATATGAAAATAAAAACCCACTCTAATAGACAGAGTTTATTTCCACAACAATTTCGATGTCCACTGGCATCCTCCTCGGGTGGATACAGAAAAACGAGGAGAATGCCAATGGTTTTTTTTTTAATTTTTGACCTTGTGTAGGTCATTTGATGTCACAACCGATTTTTTTCTCCTTTCACCCAATTTTGGGTACACATATCTAGCTTAACCCAAAACAAGATTTTTAGTGTTAAGTTAGTATAGACGCTACAGCCATTTCAGTGGACCATACCCACCTCCATTTTGACCAAGTACCTTTTTCCACCAACCTTTGGAGCACCGTATCTTTGGAACTGTTTGAGCTAGAGGGTTGAGAAAAATACCATTAGATTTTTCTTACTGATATATACCGTGTGACCACAAAAATTGTCCCTGTTTTTAATCGCTTATTACTCAGTCATTATTGCAGCTTCACAAATGAAATAAAAAGCATTCGAAAGAGAACATCTTAAAGTTTTAATTTATTCTACATGTGTTCAAAGTGACGTCCCTGGACATTCTTACATTTCACACAACGGGAAAGGAAGTTATTTATTACATTTTCCAAAACTTTGCATTCAATGGACTGTACACTCTCTACCACCGCTTGCTTTAATTCTTCGATAGAGGATGGCTCTTGCCTGAATACTTTGTCCTTGACAAATCCCCAGAGAAAAAAGTCCATAGGTGATAGATCGGGAGATCTTGCGGGCCAGGGAAACTGCGAGCGATGAGAAATGAATCTTTGTTCAAAAAATCTTTTTAAACATTCCAGTGATTGCCTAGTTGGGTGGGCTGTTGCTCCGTCTTGCTGAAACCACTTGTTACTGCAGTTTTCTTGTTCAAAAACAGTGTTCAGCATTTCTACATATCTTTCTGAAGTTACTGAAAGCGGTCTCCTTGTCTCTGGGTCCTCAAAAAAGTAAGGACCATAAACCTTGCTGCTACTCAAACCACACCAGACAGTAACTTTTGGTGAATGCAGAGGTTTCTCAAAGTGTATATTTGGCTTGTTTTGTGACCAACAGCGGTAATTCTGTCTGTTGATGAACCCATTGAGATAGATGTGGCATTCATCACTGAATATTATGTCACTTAATCTTATCTGGTTTTGTTCAATTATTGTTTCAATGCGTTCACAAAACATCAAACGACGCTGGTAGTCTTGTTCACTAAGCTGTTGCAAACACACAATTTGGAATGACTTCATTCTCAAATCCAACGTGATTATTTTCCGAATGCTCTCCCGTTTGATTCCTGTCACAGCTGATAGTCGTCTCACAGATTTCTTGTTGTCCGTTTCAAGCTGATTTGCGACTGAATCAATGTTTTCAGCGGTTCGCACACCTTTGCTGCGCCCAGAGTTGCCTTTATACATGTTCTTGATTGAGCCGTGATGTTTCCATTTTGCGAAAATCCTGCGAATCGTTTTAGGATCTATGGTCCTTTGCTGACCGTATTGTCGTCTGAAAGACCGTTGGGTGGCAACTACCGAGCCATGTTTGATCATCTCTTCTGCGATGAAAACACGTTGCATGTCCGACAAATAACCAATGATTGTGGTGGATAAAACTGTCATTTTTTTATAAGTACTGATTTCGTATCCAGGATATCGAAAAAATTAAATAAAACTTTAAAATGTTCTTTATCGAATGCTTTTTATTTCATTTGTGAAGCTGCAATAATGACTGAGTAATAAGCGATTAAAAACAGGGACAATTTTTGTGGTCACACGTATAATGTCTGCTAATTTTCAAAAAATTGGTAATTATCTAACCTAATCTAACCCAGTTATTTGGTCGAATAAGTATCTGGCCCTATTATAAATTTTATTTTTTTGTATATTTCAAAGAATTATATAATATAGGTAATTTAAATTACATACCTAATTAATTAATTTATATGGACATTCAAAAATGTGAAGAACTTCGAACCTGCTATCCTGTAAAGCGATGTACGTATATAAGTATCTTATACTAGGCTATAGGTACTACCCTATAGAATAAGTTGTTTTAAGAGTTCTTCACACTTTTGAATGTCCATATAAATTAATTAATTATGTAATTTAAATTACCTATATTATATAATTCTCTGAAATATACAAAAAAAATTAAGTATTATAAAAGGGCCAGATACTTATTCAACCAAATAACTGGGTTAAGTTAGGTTAGATAATTACCAATTTTTTTGAAAATTAGCAGACATTATATATCTCAGTAAGAAAAATCTAATGGTATTTTTCTCAACCCTCTAGCTGAAACAGTTCCAAAGATACGCTGCTCCAAAGTTTGGTGGAAAAAGGTACTTGGTCAAAATGGAGGTGGGTATGGGCCACTGAAATGGCTGTAGCGTCTATACTAACTTAATCAACACTAAAAATCTTGTTTTAGGTTAAGGAAGACATGTGTACCCAAAATTGGATGAAAGGAGAAAAAATCGGTTGTGACATCAAATGACCTCACAAGGTCAAAGGTCAAAAATAAGATCAAATTTTTTTTTTACCACTGAGGTAAAATATGAATAGAAACAAAGTTGTAGATCTGCTTAAAAGCTTTAAAAGAGTGTTTAAATGGTCTCTGTAAGTGCAATAGTAGCCGAGATATTTCATGTTGAAATATGGTATGACCTTGGAAATTGACTTTTTTACCAAATTCGAAGGGCCATATCTCCGGAACCATATGACCTAGTGTTGAAACAAGCGTCATTCTGTTTTTCTCACAGAGATCTATAAGTGTGCCAATTTTCAAAAATATCGGTGATGGTCACATTTTTTCAACCCAAAATTCCATTGAACTGACATGGAATGACCCTAATAATATATTGTAATATAATAATAATAAATAATAACAACAACAATAATAATATATAATATTTATTCATGTAATGGTATTATAATTCCTCTTATTACTTTGGAATACCATTAGCCTACTAAGAGTTCCTAATGTTTCCAAATAGTTGCAGGTACAAATTGATATTTTGTTCCCAGCCTTCAAAAAGTAAGGGGTACAAGTACCCAATGTCCAGACCAGGATCTAGGGGGGGTCTATGTGGGCTGCAGCCACGGGCCCCGCATTTGAGGGGGCCCCCCAAATTTTCTAAATTTTTTATTTTAATTTTAGGTTTTTACATTTATTATTACATTTACTAATTTAATTTATTATTATTTCAGATTTTTTATTGTGAGGTGAAATGTCTAAGCGATCTTACGAAAGTGGAAGTAGCAATCAGCAGCAGCATCAGCTTGGAGAAGTTTTCCCCAATGTCTTAAATGCATACAGAATGTACTTGTCATTGATGGTGACCAATTGTACCGGCGAACGGAGTTTTTCTAAGTTAAAGCGACTGAAATGTTGCACACGTTCAACAATGAAGCAAAAGCGATTACAGTCACTGGCAATTCTCTATGTTGAACATGCTCTGGCCAAAGAAGTCGATTTTTGAAATATTATTAATGGATTTGCACAAAAAAAGGCTCGTCAGTTCAATCGGTTGCCAGCTCATAATCAGTAGGTAGGTGTGTATAAAATTATTAATTCAGGAAAATATAATATGTAAAATAAAGTAAAATATTTGTAAAGTAATATGTTTGTTCTGAAAACTAAATAAATAAAGTAAAGTAATATGTTTGTTCTGAAAACTAAATAAATAAAGTAAAGTAATATGTTTGTTCTGAAAACCTTTAATTTTCCTCGTAAACAAAGCTTATAATCCTTATATAATAAAAATTGTAGCCAAGGGGGGCCCAAAAAAAATAATTAGCCACGGGCCCCCATTCTTCTAGATCCGGGCCTGCCAATGTCCCATAAGGACTATCAGGGACTATCAGGGATATGGATTACCAGGTTCAGCAGCAAGCCCCTACCCCAGAGGAATGGGAATGGGCAAGAGACAAGGATACACAGTGAATACCCATATAGACATTACCAATGGCACTGAAAGCTTGCAGTGAGCTGGTGAAATGTAGCTGCAAAAGCACAGGTGGCTGCACTGGTAGATGTTCATGCAAGAAGGCTGGCTGGAAATGTACAGAACTTTGCAGCTGCAAATGTGACAAATGAGTTCAATGCACATTCACTGAAAACCTGTGACTGAATAATGCAATGGAATCCAACATACCGGGTGTCCGAGAATTATCTGTACAATTTTTGGCTGTTATTAAAAGTCAACCATGAAGTGTAGAAATTCCAGTGTTGTCCCATTTTACAGAGAATCTCATTAAGTTTTTTCTGATACCACGTTTTGACAAGTTTTTTAGAAATGTACGCGGGTGACAGAAATTGATGATTTAAAAGCAAGAATCACAGCTGCTATTAAGCGAATTGATGTGGATATGCTGCAGCGTACATGGCAACATTTGGAGTATCGATTGGATGTTTTGCGAACCACTGATGGTGCACATATCGAATGTTTGTAACAACTAGTGATGTTAAAAAACGGGTTTTTTTATGTCCATGTTTTTTTTGTCGTTTTATTTGTTTTTTTTTGTTTTTTTTTTAATAATTAATATAGATATTGCCAATTTAATTATAAGGTATACTTTTGCAATGATATATATTATAAAAATAAATAAATAAATAATAAAATAGGCCATATGGTACCAGTATAGAATGTCCTTTTCAGCCTATTTACAGAAAAAAACTGGCCTCTTTCTTGCACTGAAAGTCTTGTATCTTAGATCCGTTAAACTTGCGAGAACACTGGCTGGGAGCTGACTGCCCATTGTCCAACCTTTCCAGGACTCTCCCATCCATGCCTCGGATTTTGAATCTCCCACTTAACTATCCTTTAGACCCGCGATGACATATTTTCCCCCCGAGACCATCCATATATATACAATTATACATACACATACACCCATATACCAATATATACATAAATACTTATATACACATTTATATCTATTATATACCCCATACACACGCATACATCCAGAATTCCAGATACATACCTACACAAACTCATACACCTCTATTTCGCCCTTTCATTACCTCCGAAATCATTTAGCACATACAGTAATATCCATACAGCCAAAAGAAACCGATTAAGCACAGACAGAGCAGCAAAGCTAGTATTTATATCCCAAAATGCAAAATTCCAAGAAAGTGAAGTAAAACATGGTGCTACATTGGCTTCGTCAACATCCAAATCTGCAATAAGTACCAGTACCTGTAATATTGAAACTATATGCTCTAATCAATCTAGTGATAATGATTCTTCAATGGAAATAGAATCAGATAATGAAAGTTAAACAGCATTAGGTTAACACAAAGGTTAAAAAAAAGAGATGAATATTTTTATTTTTTTTATTTTTCTATTTGGAATATATATATATATATATATACACACACACACACACTGGTATTCTTGCCAATCACAATTTTATATATTGTTTTATACCAGTATTATGTATTTTTTATTATGTATATTATACCAGTACCTGTGATATTGAAACTAGCATATATGCTCTACCCAATCTAGTAATGATTCTTCCATGGAAATGAAGGTTAAACAACATTAGGTTAACAAAAAGGTTCAAAAAAGGTGAATATTTTTTTTTCTATCTGGAATATATATACTGGTACTCTTGCCAATCACAATTATGTATATTGTTTGAAACAAGGAAGAATGTTTTATGTTCTAGTTAAAAAATATATATACATATAAAAAATGAGGGTTTGTTTTTCCTTTCTATTATATACTTTTTACGTGATTCAGTTTTTCTAAAAGATGACTATATATACTAGGTATAACTGTATAAGCATGGTAGTATAGTAAATTATAGGTAATACTAATATACTTATTAGATTAAAGGAAGAAAAATATGGAATAAGTTTAAAACAATAAAAAACAAAAAAAACAGACTATCTTCGTTTTAAACAAAAAAAACGACAAAAAAAACAAAAAAACGACACAATAAAAAACGACTCACATCACTAGTAACAACGTTACTTTAATAAAAGAAACTTTTGAAAATATAGATTCTAAATAATCTTGTTTAAGAATTTTACGTGTGTTATCAAGAATTTTATTAAAAGATGAAATTGTACAGATAATTTTCGGACACACTGGAATTTCTGAAAAACTTGTCAAAACTTGGTATCAGAAAAAACTTAATGAGATTCTCTGTGAAATGGGACAACACTGGAATTTCTACACTTCATGGTTGACTTTTAATAACAGCCAAAACTTGTACAGATAATTCTCGGACACCCTGTATATAGTTTAGAAAATTTAGGCAATAATCAGCAAACAAATTATGCTGTTCCAAGTGTTGTTTTGTTTGACTTGTATATCATGTATATTGTGCTTGTAAAAATATATGCAACCATAAATGAAAGGTAGTTCAATTTTGTAGGTCAAATTTCAAAACCACAATCAATTTTATCCACACTAAAATGTACTTAACATAAACAATAATGGCAATATTCCATTAATTTTATCATCATCCAAAGATTGTCTTCAAACAACATATTCAGCACTTTTGTCTAAATGGCTTAAAAAATTTAGTTTCTGTATCAAAAGAGGTTGAAAAATTACCATGATTTAATGACTCCTATCAAAATTTCATTGTTTACGATCTACTGGAGCCACACAAAAATTTTGCTGCTTTGGTCCAGTCTTTCCTTTTCTATCAAAAATTTTACACTAAGCTACCCAACTATAGAAAGCGATACCCAAAATATGAACATTTGTGGGATTATATAAACTTAATTGTATAATTTTACTAATAAACTTTGACACTTTAATAATACAATGTATAGTAAAACTAATAAAAAATAAATAACAATTCCAAAGGTCTGTCAGTGTCTTCACTTATTCCTATTGTCTAACTCAAAAAAAAAAATAGCCTATTTAATTTTAACCAAAAAATAGTTAGTAGGCATTTCATACAGAGTAGGTCCTAAAAATTTTTTTACCCAAGATTTTGAGTTTCAATGATCACAGTTAGGTGTATCCTAGAGTCCAAGAACCTACTTAATTCTTTTCAATAGGCCTACTTCCTAGATTTTCACCATTTTCCAAAATCGACCCATACCCTGTGGGTATGGGTCCAATGCTGGACAATTAAACTGTTTGCTTAACTTTTGAGAAGTGTTGGTACATTTCTGCTGAACCATCAAGACTTCTGACAAATATTTCTAACATTTTCTCTCTCACTTGTATTCCTGAACTAGACTATCAGGCCTGTCTATAATTCAAGCTTTATTAGCTAAAGCCTTCTAATAGAGTAGTCTGCATCACAAAATATTTTGCTCCTTGCATTTTCTTAAGTTGGGAAATTAAATGATGGCATGTGATAAAAAATTCAAAAGATTTCTCAGTGCAGGAATGAAGCAATGTTTAGTCAATGCAGCTGTAAATTTGGAGTTAGCCTAGTCAGCTGTACAGTAACCTATTATAGACTAACTATTCATCTAGCTAGGGCAGCTTTTAAATATAAAACTTACCTAGATCATCCATTTTAATATGAATTTGTTAGTTAACTTCAAAAGTCAGTTTTGTTAGTTCTTGATAATTAGTAACTAGGCTATGGTCTTCTTAAAGATAATTAGGTCAGTTGTTAGTTCATAAGCAGCATCACTCCCTGGGTCACACTTAACAAATAAATTACTCACTTTGTTACCATTTACGACTAGACCTACTTTAAATTTTATCACAATACTGATTGTTGGTTTTTATAGATTATTTTAACCACAACAACAACTAAAAGCTGGAAAGAAGCATAAATTTTTAGTTAGCATAAGGGAATAATTTTTGATTTTCTGTTCATATTAGAGGTCTATGATTATAATAGTTAGGGTAAGATAGTACTCACTACAACCCTTGTCCCCAGTTAAAAATTCTGAGAATCCATCCATGTCCGAAATTAACATTCTTGGGATTGCATTAAATAGGCTTCTGCACCTCATACATTAAAGCTTTAACCCTTTATGGATAACTAGTACAAATTGATAAAATTTCAAATACACGCATTCATAACTAACTTAACTTTACAAAAAATTAGTGTTAAAAGGTCAAATTGTCAATTCCCCTTTGCTGAATTCCATTGTAATATTCTCAAATGGTTTTAATGCATGTACAAGTTTTTTCAATGATACTCCAATTAGGGATGGGCCAGAGAGCCAGATACTAGATATCCAATTTTACTTAGGAATACCTCAAAATTCATTGTTTCGAATTTCGTAGATTCATCATCAATCTTTTACTACCTATAGTTTCGCAATCCATCATCCATATTCGCAGATTTATTGTTTTTTGAAAAAAATTTGAAAAAAAATTATTAAAATTGATGAAATCCAACTGTTTACCAACACAATATACATTATATTTTGCAAAAAAAAAGTAGAATTTGATTAATTAATCTGTTTAATAACATAATATAGTAAAATGTTCTCATTGAAACCTGTTATAACCTACCTCAAATTTCGTCATTTCGTATTTTGTCGTGTTATTCTGGAACAAATTAGTGATGAATTTCGAGGTATTCCTGTATAAACCTGATACTGTACAGGATATTCAATATCAAACACCTGCCAGATATTCCTAATACAGCAGTATTTCTAGATTTTGTTCTATAATATGTACTGGCATATTTTTACATTATTTACAGGATTCATGTTTTAATAATCTAGTGTTTTTGTAACTGCACTTCAGTAAAAGAGAGAGAGAGAGAGAGTGAATGTGTGTGTGTGTGTGTGTGTGTGTGTGTGTGTGTGTGTGTGTGTGTGTGTAACAGTTAATGTTATCTGAAGCTGGGAGTGATTGTCTGAGAACTACTGTTAAAGGGCTTTCATAGTATATGTGCCGATATTAATCATTTCAATTCATTACCAAAAAATTCTGTATCCAGTTTAGAGAATCCAAAACAGGAATCTAGTGTAGGCAATTGCTTGGTCTCATTGAGAGATGAGTTTAATGCCTTTGTATTACAAAAAGATATTTATAAAAATCTTTCTGTGCTAAATCTAAACATTCGAAGCTTACCTAGGAACTATAACTACTTATTGGCCCTTTTGAAAACTTCTATGGTCAAATTTAGTGTTATAATTCTCATGGAAACCTGGTTAAATAATAGTATTAAAAACCTATATAATTTAGATAATTACATTGCTTATCATACTGTAAGAGATGGTCAGATTGGTTGGGATATCTCTATGTATGTGCATCAAACTTACGACTAACGAAGTATTTTCTCTACGTAATAGTGACAATGAAAACCTGATTGTGAATATAAAAGACAAAAGTATGTATATTCTGTCCATGCAATATAGAGACCACCTAATACTAATATCAACAGCTTTTTTATTCACTTAGATATGTTATGCAACTTTCATAAATCAAATGCCATAGTTGTGGGTGACTTCAACATCAATTTGCAATCTGAAGCAATCTCTCAAATTTTTAAACTTAATGAATTCTTTCTATCTTAGTCATTCTATTACCAAACCCACTCGAGTCTGCAGCTATGGCAATCGAATAACAGAATCTAAGATTGATAATATATTTGTAAATAGCAATGCCCTCATAAATTCTGGAATTATAACCACAAACATCAGTGATCATTTTCCTACTTATGCTATATTCAATAACATTGTTCAGGTTGTGGACAAAACAACTATTGATTACAGAATATTCTCAGAGGTTAACAGAAGAAAATTTATTGGGGCTATAGAAAATACTTGACTTGACTGTGATGAACCTTTAAATGACCTAGATCATATGTTTCAGTTCTTCTATGCCCTCAGGGCATTTGATTCCACTCGTGATGAACCTTTAAATGACCCAAATCATATGTTTCAGTTCTTCTATGCCCTCAGGGCATTTGATTCCGCTCGTGATGAACCTTTAAATGACCCAAATCATATGTTTCAGTTCTTCTATGCCCTCAGGGCATTTGATTCTGCTCGTATGTACGAGAATTACAAGTACTGACTAATCGGGGTGGTTGGTGCAGTGGTTAGCATATCTGACTGGCAATTGGATGATCCTGGGTTCGATTCCTGGGAGGTACCTCATTTTTCATTTGCTCATTCTCCCTTCTCATCTTGTGCAGAAAGCTCTTCTACACAAGCGTCATTCTTTACATTAATTATATTGTGTTGTTGTTTGCAGTTAAAAAATAATATATATATATATAATATATATATATATATATATATATATATAGAAAAAGTCTAGCACAGTTAATTAGTAGAAATTAATTACTTGCAATATTTATCAAAAGCCAGGTATCCAGCCAGATAGTAGAAATATCTGGCTGGATTGTTAACAGATATCCAGCCATCCCTAGTTCCAATGAAAATGCTCAAGCTTCATATGCAGCAATAGCATTTTTTTTTGTTCTAACATTTACTGCAACATATTGTAAGACCTATTCCATTAGGGTGTGTCAATTTTAGGGAGCAAAGTGAAATCTTTAGATTTTCAAAGACTACTAGTGAGCAAATGATGCATTTTTGTGCTAAATCGAAATATGGCTTTAAAATCCAGATTTCGCCACTCCTTGCTACTTATATTTGAAGTTGAAGTTTATGAAAAATTAGTAATTTTTGCAAGTATTTTTTTTATTGTATATAACTACATTTTACATACATTACACACAATTAAAGACATTTTGATTGTATTTCAATATTAAAACTTAGAAATATAGGTTTCTTGAACTTTGCCAAGGATGCCATATGTAACTACAGGGTGATTCAAAAGTCAGGTTACATAGGGCTTTTCTGTTTCTTTGCAGATAAATGAGTTACGAGATGTTATCGAAGGAGGAGCGTATTGATATGATATTCCTAGCTGGCTGCACAAGTGCATTGCCATTAATGGTGGCCATATCGAACATGTGATGTGACTATTCCCCTATATTATTACATAATACAGTATTTCCCTATGTAACCTGACTTTTCAATCACGCTGTACATTTCACATACATACAATTAAAGACATTTTGATTGTATTTCAATATTAAAACTTAGAAATATACAGGGTGTCCATAAATGATTACCCTGATAAAAGCATGCTATAACTTTTAAATAAACACTCATATTCAAACAGTTTTAATCATAAGTAAATAAACATACAAAGTTTTGATACATAGTTAATGAACTTAAGCTTCCACATGTGCACCCCTAGTGGCACGTAAAATGTCTAAATGGTATTCACACTCACGCCATACATTTTCCAACATTTGTGGGTTAACTGTTGCAATTGCATCCGTAATGGGTTTTCCAATCCCCAAATACACACATTGTGTCTGTTGACTCTTCCACTAAGATGAAACATAGCCTTGTCTGAAAAGCAGACACGTAACAAGAAGTCATTATCCTCGTCAATGCTGTTCAAAATGTCAATAGCGAACTGTTCACATTTTGGACGGTCATCAGGCTTCAGTTCTTGAACAATTTGTACCTTGTAGGCGTGTAACTTCAAACGTTTGTGTAACACCTTGTGCACCGTAGACTTTGGTATCTTTAGTTGGCATGAAGCTTGTCTCACTAATTTCCTTGGTGACTGTGTGAAAGCAGTTTGAATGTTTTCCACTGTCTCATCGGAAACTGATGGTCTACCACTGCTCTTTCCCTTTTCCACGTTTCCAGTTTCCAAGAATTTTTTCATCCACGACTTAATTAACTTCACATCAGGTGGATTCTTTCCATACTTTGTTCTGAACCTTCACTGAACACTGACAGGAGATTTTGTTTCTGCAAGCCACACAACACATTGTGCCTTCTCTGTCACAGATGCCATCTAAACTGAACATCTAATACAGCGCTCCTAGCGGAAAAAGCGGTAGATGAAAAACACCAGCACAGAAACTCTATGCGTGTACGAGATCACTTGTAAAAAGAAAACTGATGTAAGATTCATCATTAAAACATGAGAGCATACTGTTTTCAGAGTAAACATTTATGGACACCCTGTAGATAGGTTTCTTGAACTTTGCCAAGGATGCCATGTCTGTCTTGCTCTTGTTCCTGGACATGAGCTCCCTACTGGCCACCTGGCCACTGATGTACGCCTCCCTCCTCTCTTGTGAGTAAACATGTTGTGCTGCTTCAGTTGTCATCCTTACACACCTCTACTGACTGTGTGTGAGAGGGCCAAGCAGGAACTTCCATTGTTCTATCCAGAAACTCCTTGATTGTAGCAGTGGTGAGGGAGCAGGTCAGAGGAGGCTCAGTCACACCAGAGTTCCAGTCAATAAACTCTGAGAGTTTGGTGGCATCTGGGTTGATGTCAGGAGTCTTCCTGGATCTGACAGTGCAGTCTCCTACCTGTGTCTCCTCATCTCCTTCACCTCTGATTTCCAGTATCCTCTTCACTGCCTCCCTCCTCTACCTCACTGCCCAGCATGGCCTGGAGCACAGCCTCAGTGTGTGCATACCAGGCTGATCTCTTCACTGTAGGCATCACTTTTCTTATCACCTCCTCCTTATGACTAGCTCCAGTTGGTACAGTACATGCCTGGGACCCTCCACCCAGCTGTGATTTAACTTGATGTTGAACCAGTTTGGCATGTAGACTCCCACTATGAATTCCACAATTATCCTGATTCTTCAGGTTCCTACCCTTCAGCCCATGTTTGGAAATCCACAATCTGCAGAACCTTAGAGCCATGGTGACCCACCTACTGTGACAGACTGGCCCAATCTCCAGGAGAGCTAGACTCTGAGGTACCTCTCCTGATCTGATGGCAGTGATGATTCTGTAGCCATATGATTGGTCTGTGTGGAGGTCCTTGACTACCTCCTGACTGAGATGGGGTAGAGGAGGACCAACAGTGATCCTCATGAAGTTTGGGTTGATCCCCAGCTCAGTGGCAGTGTCTAACATCTTCCCTAGGGGTCCAGACCACTTGTTGTTGCTCAATGTCTTGCCATCCAGTGCAGTCACCAGGTGTCTGAGACTCAGCTCCCCAGTGTGCAAGTCACAGACAATCCACACCAACTTCCTGCTAAGCTTGGCCTCCACATAATGCATTACTCCTCTCTCCCAGCCAGTATTCACATTAGTACTATCACCACCTCATGGCCAAAAGGGTCTGGTCTGCTCCTCTCTCTTTCTCTTAGCCAGTTCACCAGATGATCAGCAATGACCTCAGCATGACTTCTCTCCTCTGCAGCTTCCTCTAGAACAAAATGCCACAAATATTTCCCACCTGGTTCATTGTGCACTGTGTAGTGTTCTTCCTTAATGAGGCCAGGAAACTGCCTGTCACTGCCCTCAGCATCCATCATCACTTTGGTGTCAACTCTTTTCCCATCAAAGAAGATACAGATGATGCCATTTTCCCTAATCTCCATCAAACTTCTTGACCAGCTCCTTAGTCAGTCTCTCCTGAGCCCTCCTCACCTTGTTGTGGTCAATCACCAGTGCTGTGTCAAACTCTGTGATAAGACCAGCATCAATCCAGGCAGCAGTGGCAATCTCTGCACTCTCTCTCAGCCAAGTGTGATGTCTCAAGCTAGTCAGAGCTGTGTTTGTGATATCTTCAGTGTTTTATTATTTCTTCTTAGCCACACGCAAGGTATGAAGTCTGTCCTCCTCTCTCCTCCCTGCCTCCTCCAGTATATCTCCAGTCTCCTCCAACTCCATCTCCAGCAGTGACTCCTCCCTCAACTCCTTCTTGGCTGACTCCTCTGCCTTCCTTCTCTGCTCCTGTCTCCTGGTGATCAGCTAGACCCATCTGGTGTGCCCCCACAGTGGCGGCCAGGGCCCACACTGCCCACCTTTTCTCTCTGACCTTAAATGATTTAATGAAGGCAAGCTCCTGCACTGGTATCTTCCGCTCTCTCCTGCAGCTGCAGTCAATGTGAACCTCACTGCAGCTCCTGATCACACAGTGACAGGTCAGGATGTCCACCAACTTGTCCAGTTTCATCATGAACCTATCTTTGACCTCTAGCTTCACATTGCCAATGGACACCTTCACTGCCTCATCCCACAGTGCCTTCACTTTAGCCCTGATCCTGACCTCAGTGTTGATTACAGGTCCTGTGAATAGAGCATTGGCCTTTCTCCACTGAGGCAGTAGCCCTGGAACAATGCCGTTGTTAATCAGGTCATTAACTGGGTAATTCCTCCTGTCTTCCTCACTCATCTCTCTACTCAACAAACCATACCTCAGCAGATCTCTGGCTGTGGGCAGCTCAGCAGGGGTAAGTTCCCTCCCAGTCCCCACCAAATGACTTAGGTGACAACTTGATTTGCTTTGGGTTCCAATTTCTTTCCGACTCATCTTGTGGACCTGTGAACAAAAGAAATGTCATTGAAATTTGGAAAGGTCTACTGATTATGATTACCGTACATAAAATTAAGTTAATTGAAATTCTTAATATCTTCCTATAAGCTCAGATAAAAGGTTGTGTTGTTATAGGTATAAGACTTAATTATTCAAAGTAATGACAATTTCATATATCTATCATATCAAAATATACAGAAAGTTTGGGTCACACACAACATTTTGAATAACTTGAATTACACAATATTTACATTATGAAGTAATCAAAATTGTCAAAACGGAGGGAAAACACACACATTCACAATCAAAACTCCAGCATTTGTGACTATGTGAAACTTAGAAACCATACTGCACACCAAAAATAACCAAAGTTGACCACACATATCAATGGCACATTCATATACGATGCTACAATCATATTTAGGTTATATTTCAAACCTTTATGGTCAAATGTAAGTAGGTAAATGGCATTTTTAAACAACACAAGATATTTCTAAGTTTGCTAGATAATATGACATCATTTGAGCAGTCTAGGGTGATCCAGCCGCCCCATAAAATCTTAAAATTTGGGATAAGCTAGTGAAGGTCTCTGTGGTATTGCAGTTGGGTCTAGTAAATATGCCTGTGAAGTTTGATTGAATTCCAACAAGATTTACCTTCATCACATTAACGTTTTCTGTAGGAACCTTTTTACAAAAGGCATTTTTATATAGAAAAACACTAAAAATGACACATTTTTGCTTTGTAACATCTTACTATTATGATCAAAAAACCTATGGGATGGTCTTAGGTGGTGGGTAACTCAATTTTTGAGGTTTTGATTCAAATAATCTACATATTAATGATAAAAAATGCTAAAAATGAGTCAAATTCATGATTTTTTCAGGTATTTTATGCAAAGTTGAGCTCTGGATATGCATAGCTGCTGGTGTATTTGTGGATGGATAATGGATAGATCTCAATAGAAGTTCCAACAGTCAAGAATTTATTTCCAAAGAAGCAAGTGTACAAAAAAAAACTCAGACAAGGTCTTTAAAGACTACAAACTTAGACTATGTTTATGTTTTTGTATTAATACTCAAAAAGATAGATTTTCACATGCATGTAAGATAAACAAAATACTGATTAACATACAAACATTATCAATAAAACAAACAGCTACCTTACCTATTCTAATTTAAGAAACCAGTTCTTAGATTCCACCTTGCGCTTTCTCTGATTTGGGAGGCGGTTGCGACAATTTTCTACAATTTGTAGTGTATTTTGCAGATTGGATTCCTTTTTGGAAGTGCCCAGGAAATCATGGCAAAGCTTAACTCCCCTCTCGGCAGCATCATTAACAACACAAAGATTTGCTACTATTTCCTTTCCATAGAGAAATGCTTCACTTGATGGCCACTCATTAACAGGCAGATTTAAGAATTCTGAATTTATGTTAAGGATTCTGAAAAATGCCCAGGAATCACTTCCAACAAATTCTGAAAGGTCATTACTTGATTCCTTTGGAACTTCTGGAAATTTTGGCTTGCCAAACCCAGACCCATCTCTTTTAACGCAAGAAGCCAGGTGTTCAGCTCCAAGAAGCTTCTTTGCTATTTTCTCCTTCACTGCATCACTGAGAGAGCTGCTGAATAAAGAAAGTGGCACCAATTCCTCTGTGAGATACCACATATGTAAACCAATTGCCTTGAGTGCAGCTCCTGCAATTGTTGGATTAACTTTCCTGTAGTCTAGAAAGGAATTGATTAGACTGAGATCATTCATTGGTGCAGCTGAAGACACTGGGGCAGCAATCCACCATGGGATGTAGCAATACATGACAAACTGAACGTACTGCATAAGTTTGGGTAATTGTCCTTTAGCTAGTATGGTCCCAGTTAGCAGCTCAGCAATTTGATCACAAAGAAGTACTATTTTGATGGAGTAAAGAATTTTTGCCATCCAACGGGCTTTATGAAGAGCTCCTGGCCTTTGAAACCCAGTAAAGTTATCTGGCACAGCATTGAGGTAGACAAGGTAAGTTGCACCAGTTCTTTGTAGTCCCCTCGAGCAAAGTCTGACTTGAGAGCTTCCTGATACAAAGCAATGATGGCAGTTCTCTGCTCAGCCAGATCCTCTGGAATGTCAGGGATGGACAGATTCTCTAGGTTGCAGTAAGACAACTTCTCAAAATGTTCCTTGAATCATATGAAAAGGGAAATGTCTCATCCCATGTATGGACAAGAAACCTTTCTCCAATGTGGTGCCTGCATGCTAACCACAGCAACTCACGCTTGAGAGACTCCTGAATACTAATGCAGGCAGCTGTTATTGCACCTGTGTTTGAGGATGTTGTGTCAAAGACCATCGCAGCAACATTATCTTTGCAGTTCCAGACCTCCAGTTCTTCTATGGTGGCATTAGCAATTTTTGGCCCTGATAGTCTGTCAGTCTTGTATTGCAAGGGTGGAACACCTAGCAATTTTACACCTCCAACTCCAGACACAAGTATGGGAAGCCTCTCCTGTGCAGACTCATTTCCAAGAGTGTCCATCAATTTGCCATCCCAATGGATGGTTGCCACAAGAGGTGGCTTCCATGATGCTCTGATTTTCTGTGCAATACTATTGACAGCTTCCACACGATAATTATAAGCAGATCTGTAACTCTCATTTACTTTTGATGGATCACCAGCTGTAGCCTTAATAAGGGAAAAAGTGATCTGTGCTAAAGCAGCTGAGGAAACATTGTTTCTAACTGCAGTTTCAATCACTTCTGGTGATTTAAGAACATCATGAGGCCAAAATGCAGAGGAGCCGGTTTTCACTAAACGCTTATGTGATTGTTTTGGCATTACTTCAGGCTCAAAGGAGGCATCAGCTGATTTGACCATTTCTGCTTCCTCATCATCTGACACATCACAATCTGAGGAAATCTTCTCCACTGATGATGTCTGATCTCTTCTCTCCTCTTTCTCTGATGGCACAGCAGCCTGTTCAGCCCTCTCTTGGCGCTTAATTTCTATCTGAGCACAAACTTTGTCCTTTCCTCCATAGGTAAAAGTCCTGTCTGTCATCATATTTCTCAGAAATGCTATCATACTCAATTTTCTTTTCATTCTCTGCCTTACCCTTCTTGCTTTCAACCATCCTTTTCTCTGTATTACCTGGATAGAATGGCATAGTTTTATGAAGTTTGTCCTGGAAAGCTGCAATCTTAGGACTTTTTGATCACCTTTCAGGAGGAATCTTCATGCAGCCAATATAGTCCTTGTTGTGGAACTCAATTCTCTCAGCCATGGTAATCTCATGAATTGTTGGGATGCGTGCTTTCAAATAGTGAGGAAGAATCTCGCTCACCACATACTTCGATGCCATGCGTGACAATTTCATGTTTTTGGAAGCATCTTGCCTTCTAAGTTCATCAACTTTAGCCAAGTAGCAGAGTAGCACCTGATTGTATGTTGGTAACTTTGAACCAGTAATTTTCAGATGCTCTTCTCCTGGACTTTCTATTAAAACATCAAGCCAGGAGTCTGAGCTTCTGGTCACCATTCTTTAAAACTTTCTTATTGTATGAACTTATCTATCTGAAAAGAGAAAAATAAGTGAAAAATAAGATTACAGTTATTAGTTAAATTAGCAACTGACACATATACAACAACATAAAGCACATAAAAAATAAGTGAAAAATAAGATTATTACAGTTATTAGTTAAATTAGCAACTGACATATACAACAACATAAAGCACATAAAAAATAAGTGAAAAATAAGATTATTACAGTTATTAGTTAAATTAGCAACTGACATATACAGCAACATAAAGCACATACAGTAGGGTGCTCCAGTTGCCCCAATGTCACCAAATATTGCTGAAGGTCCCTGTGGTATTGCAGTTGGGTCTAATGAAATGAACCAGAAAAATGAACCAGTTCCAACTGGTTTGGATCAGCTGATCATACTTGTAGATGACCTTCAGCAAAAACTTAATATTTCGCAAAAGGGTTCGTTCATAAATAGTGTTTGTGATGAAGGTAAATCTTGTTGGAAATGAGCCAAACTTCAGGGACATGTTTATTAGACCCAACTGCAATACCACAGGGACCTTCAGCAATATTTGGTGACATTGGGGCAACTGGAGCACCCTATAATGAGCACTAGTAGTTTTTGAATTGTTGACTTTACTAAAATTGACACACCCTACTATTCCATTGTGTTACACCATCTTGCAACAGTCTACAGTATGCTTTGGTACTCTCAATTGATCCTGTAAAATATGCAGTTTTGTCACTGCTGATGATGAGTGGTGTAAATGAATTTGAATCTTATCAAGAATGCCAGAGTTTACAGAATCTAAAGAATCAAAAAAATTATTCAAGTTTTCTTCAGTAAAAACAGAGCTAAAATAATTATTAAAAATACCAACAATATCCTCATTACAGATGACCCCTGCTTAACCCTCTAAAGCCGACTGGGTCGAATACGTACCACTTCAAATACATGCATTTAGACTTAACCCTACAAAAATGTTCGGCATTAAAGGGTTAATGTTATAGTTGCATTCCTAAAAACCAGCATTAAGCAAACCCTATTTTCCCTATCTTTCTCATTATAAAAAATTAGATTTGTTCCCAAGACCAGAATATTTGGGAGGTCTCTCTTTTTCAGACATTTAAATAATATATTCAGTAATTAATAAATATACCCAAAGGATACTAACATGAAATTTATCACTTTATAAAATTTAATTGAAACTGAAGTAACTTTTTAGACAGTTTACGCTTCTTAGTCCAACACTAAAGGAGTGCAAAAGGGAGCCCCAAATGGTTAACAGCTGAGTTGAAACTGTGGCGGTTTGGTGGAGTACTCAGGGAGCAAATGATGAGGAGTTTGCTGAGTCCAGAGTTAAAGTCAAGTCTAAAGTCAAGTCTAAAGTCAAGTCTAAAGTCAAGTCTAAAGTCAAGTCTAAAGTCAAGTCTAAAGTCAAGTCTAAAGTCAAGTCTAAAGTCAAGTCTAAAGTCAAGTCTAAAGTCAAGTCTAAAGTCAAGTCTAAAGTCAAGTCTAAAGTCAAGTCTAAAGTCAAGTCTAAAGTCAAGTCTAAAGTCAAGTCTAAAGTCAAGTCTAAAGTCAAGTCTAAAGTCAAGTCTAAAGTCAAGTCTAAAGTCAAGTCTAAAGTCAAGTCTAAAGTCAAGTCTACACTGGGTATCAAATTATTAGCCACTTTGCAAATTTTGAAATTTCTGAGAAACCGCGCAATCAAACCTTGTACGATCCTGAATATATATTGCTCATGTGTATCAACGTTGTCTGTGTACATTTTATGGAGTTATGTTCATAAGTATGGATATGGCAACAATTTAAATAATTTAAGCTGAAATACAGCGTCTCACATTAATAGCCAGGTATAATGAAAACACATTTAAACAAACATTAAAGTGTTTTTTAATTGGATATTCAATGTACAAAGAAAGAAATCATCATACATATGGAAATAATGAACATAATAATATCAAAATGACCTCATAAGGTTGTTAATAATGGATGTATGATCCTCCACTTGAAAGAACTTTCCTGAGGCGCTCATCCATTGAATTCGTCAAGGTGAGGATCTCATCTGATGAAATGGTACGAGCAGCATCCACAACAGCCTCCCAGAGTGTATCCTTACTCGAAAACTGCCGTCCATGTCGATAAACTCGCCTCTTCAGGAGACTCCACATGTTTTCAATCGGGTTGAGATCGGGGGAACACGCTGGCCACTTCATTAATCGAGAGCCAGAGAAGCCTAATTGCTGCAGATATTCCGTAGTTTTCTTAGCCGAGTGTGAGGGTGCATTGTCCTGCATAAACACCAGCGTTCTCTTGAATGTGACCCTCTGCTTCTTGAACCACGGTAGAAGGTTTTCCTTTAAGAAGGCAACGTAGGCATTGGCAGTCATCTTAACGCCGTCTGGAACTCTCCATGGCCCAACCATCATACCTCCAACAATGCCTGCCCAAAACATGCCACCTCCCCCTTGCTGGCGTCTCAAACGATGAGGACAGTTCCCTCCAATTGTTACCCAACCCTTGCTCCATCCATCTGGTCCGTCGAGGGTAGCATGGCATTCGTCAGTGAAGAGGACTTTTGAAAAATCAATTTTCATGTAGTCCTCTGCCCATTTCAGTCGATTCTGCTTATGAACTACCTTCAGAGGAGGCCTTGTAACAGGCTTGACGTGCTTGGCTACCTTCTTCAGGATGCGACATCTGGTAGCTTTCGACACTTTTTCCTCGCCACAACGTTTGAAAAGTTCATCACTGGTCAGGCACGGGTTTATCACAGCTTCACGCTTGATACGAGACAAGGTACGTCGAGAAACTGTCCTCGACACACCTTTGTCAGCCCTCGAACGGACAGCACCAGGAGCCTCGACGAATCTCTTCACTGTGTGGTGATATCTTCCCAGGATTTTTGATATTTCCAGGGTTGTCTTCCCCTTTGCCAGCTCAGAGACGATGGTGGACTTCTCAGCAGAGGTTAAATCACCTTTGCGACCCATAATCACACACTTATTTGGCACCTGGCTAATAATTTGAGACACCAAAGTCGTTACTAATTCATGCAAATGGCCGCCGTTTGTTTACGTTTGCGCAGAATGAAATGATTTTAATACTGTATGCGCAGATAGGTGTCGCCATCATTCAGTATCGTGACATTCAGTGACTGTGAGTGACCTTGACGAATTCAATGGATGAGCGCAAAGTGGCTAATAATTTGATACGCAGTCTAAAGTCAAGTCTAAAGTCAAGTCTAAAGTCAAGTCTAAAGTCAAGTCTAAAGTCAAGTCTAAAGTCAAGTCTAAAGTCAAGTCTAAAGTCAAGTCTAAAGTCAAGTCTAAAGTCAAGTCTAAAGTCAAGTCTAAAGTCAAGTCTAAAGTCAAGTCTAAAGTCAAGTCTAAAGTCAAGTCTAAAGTCAAGTCTAAAGTCAAGTCTAAAGTCAAGTCTAAAGTCAAGACAATGAGTCAAAGATCTTTCACAAACATTCTAAAATTTAAGTTTTAATATCAAATACAAATGACATCATAATGAATTTTTGGTGATGATAAATGATTGAGATTTAATTTATCAATAATGTTATAGTAAAATGACACTGAACACACCAACTTCAAACATGGGTCATTTGTATTTTCAAATATACTATCATCATGTTCTTGTGGGCCAATCTATCCCTTTTTATTATATTCATAAAAACTAAAAAATTTCTTTGGATCCTCATTAGTGGTGTACCAATTGGCATCAGCATTGGTAGAATCAGCCATTTTTTGGACATTGTATCAGCCAAATTTAGCCGATTCCTCTTACCAATTTTTTTAAATTTTAAAATTTTCACTACAAAAAATCTATATTTATAGAAAACTGAACATACAAAAAACACTATGATAATTTACACTCATTTCAAAGTATAATTGCGTAAAACATATTTTACAGGCGTGAAAAAGTCAAAGCTTCGTAAGTTGTTACCCATAAATTTACATTTTCTCTAACTAGCTCATTTCTAAATGTTATAAACAAGTGTAATCTCATACTCTATATTAATAATAAGGTAATTTTTTACTATCAGTCCGGTCTCTGGAAACTGAAAATAAAGTTTACCATAAGACTCTTACATTTTTTTAAACAACTTTTATTAAGTACAATATGAAGGCAAATGCCGATTAAAGCTATAAAATTAATGTTAATAAATTTTTTTTTGAGCGATAAAATCGCGGATCATGTTTTTGGGAGTGATAAAATGGCTGATCCCACAAAGGTTAGGAAGGTATCGCTAACAAAATTGGGTGGTTTGACCTGAACTCATAAGATTTTAGTGTCACGATGGCGTTGGTTTGCGATGGTTGTAATTATTCAGTGTGTTTAACTTCATGCAAATTTTTTGATGATGAAGAGGCTGCATTTAATTTTTATGTAGAACACGGTGTATTGCTAAAAGAATTTATTTGCCCTAAGAAAAACAAGGAAGATATTGTTTGTGGTAATAAGTGTGTGTTCGATAAAAACAGAAAAGCATTTCGTTGCCATAGGTCGTGTGCGTGATAAGAAACGGAGAAGGGGAACACGCAATGTTAGGTAGGTTAGGTTAGGTTAGTAGTGTTTAGTTTTACGGTATATATAATATATACAGTGAATGGATCTTTTCCGTTTGACTGCCGCCATTGAAACATAAGAGGTGAGTGCCCCCAGCCTTCTTTACTTAGCCTTATAAGGCTAACTAACGAAAATATCACGACCTAACCTAACCAATCGTTAGGTCAACTGTACGACCTTGACGATTGGTTAGGTTAGGTCGTGATATTTTTGTTAGTTAGCCTTATAAAGCTAACTAAAGAAGGCTGGAGTTTAATTATGTTTCAATGGCGGCAGTCAAATGGAAAAGATCCCAGTGAATATATACAGTGTTTGTTTTACTACATATATATAAATGTATATATATACCTTTTAGGTCACTCATGTTGGCTGTTTCTACAATTTCCATAATTTATATATCAATGGATTCATTTTTACATCGCGAATGCGCCCTAGGTAGTCTCTACTGAAGGAATTACCCGCATTTTAGGGTATTTTTTCACACATATACCCCAAAACAAACTTCGTGTCCTAACTTAGTTTTGGGCCAGTTCCCTCACTTGAGACTATCCAAATCGCATTCCTGGTGTAATAACGAATCCATTGATCTATAAATTATGGGAATTGAAGAGACCGGAGCGATAGTAAAAAATTACCAATAATAATTCTACATTATAGGCCTACTTTATAATTTTTGTTAACTTTATTTTAAGTATTTTTATAATTTCATAAACCCAAATTGTATATCCATTTTTTTATTCAAATAAGCCACCAGGTCCTTGAAATTTTAGTGACTTTTTTTATTTACATTGTTGAAGAAAGAAAATATTCAGCATACAGAAAACAAATTTAAATATTGGTATTTAATTTAACTTTATGAAAGTGAAATAAAATTATTTTATCATTTTACTGAGTAATAAAACTATTTACCATCACTTTAGCTACAGTATACGAGTAACAAATTCTGGTATTCTATATTATGGAATGAGCACATTTAAACAAATTTAAAATGCAAAAATATGAAAATTTCAAATTTTCACATTAGATTAGTATAATTTATGAAGGGAATTGATGCTTTAAAATCTAGGCAAGGAATCAGCATTGGCAGTTTTTTCATGGAACTGACATCAGCATTGGCTAAATTTTGGAATTGATACATCACTAATTACAATATAAAATTAATAGAATTTTATATTGTACTATGTAGTGCAGGGTTGGCAAAAACCCAGCAAAAGCCCAAAAACCCAGCAAAAAAAACATTTGGGTTTTTGCTTGGTTTTTACCAACCCTGGGTCACTGTAGTGCATCTCTTAAATTATAAAAAAATTATAGAAAATGCAGCCTATTTTTTAAAATTATCAAACATTTACTTTCATTTAGATATTAAGGTAGCATATTTGACATACATTGTAATATATATAATTCAGTTTAGCAGCTACAGTATAATTTATAATAAATTAAAGTAGGGTAAATATTACATTACATTTGGGAAACATGAAGCCACTGGGGCCTATCGAGGTTATCCAAGTCATAAGCTGTATTTTATAATAATAAAATCTTGCAAAATGTCAATCTCAAGTCAGCTAGTAAACATAACTGTCTAATACTACCAAAGTAGCCTACATAACTTAACCTAAGAATATACAGTATTTATGATCTACAAACCATCTTTCTCATTCATGAAAATGTCCAAATTTTTCTTAAAATTAACTAAAGAGCTAGTACTGTTTACCATATCATATGGCAAGTCATTCCAAAAATCTACTAGGCTACTTCATTATTTCTACCAAAATGCATGACACTGCATTTTTGAATACACATATCCATAAACTAAAAGAACTTGGAATTTGTGTAAAAATAGGAAAATGGATCCATGCCTTTCTCTCTGCCAGAAAACAAATAACAATTGTAAATGGAGCAAGATCTACAGAAAAAGAGGTAATCAGTGGAGTGCCACAAGGTATAGTACTGGGACCAATACTATTCATTATAATGCTAAACAATATAAACTGTAACCTAGGAAGCTCTCTCCTGTCATTTACGGATGATACCAGAATACCAAGACCAATTACAGAAAAAGAAGACTGTGCAGAGAATCAAAAAGATCTACAAACCAGGGTTGTAGAGTCAGAGTCGGTAAAAAACTTCCGACTCCGACTCCAATTTCTGTGTCCTGTGTCACCCTTATTTCTAAATCCTAAATACTAACATTTAGGTTATTTAGTCTTTTTGGTCAATAAACCTTATTCATTGATAGCCCCTAGATTAAGTTTTTTTAATATTTTTTTTTTACATTTTCAGAATATACAATTAATATTTATTTAAATATAAAATATAAAATATAAAATTTCACACTTAGTGTGGTGGTGATGAAATGTCTTATTATTATAATAATGAGTGAAACACTAGAGGAGTCGGAGTCGTATATTTAAAATGTGAGGAGTCGGAGTCGGATTTTTAGATTTTTTACAATGTGTGGAGTCGGAGTCGAATTTTTACAATGTGTGGAGTCGGAGTCGGAAAATTTTGGACTGACTCCACAATCCTGCTACAAACTGTATATGCATGGGCAGATGCAAACAATATGACCTTCAATGAAGACAAATTTGAACTAACTAATTAAGTATGGACCAAACAAATGTCTAAAAGAACAATTCAACTATACTGGACCTACAGGAAAAGATATTGTACAAACTGATCATGTAAAGGACCTAGGGGTCATATCTGAAGATGCAACATTCAACAGGCACAGTGACAAAATAACCATCCTGCAGACAACTAATAGGATACCATATATACTGAGGACATTCAGAACTACAGACAGTAAGACCAAGCTTACCCTGTGGAAATCACTTTTTCTTCCATGCATTAACTACTATTATCAATTATGGTTTCTTCACAAACAGAATGAATTGCAAAAATTGAGGGCTTACAAAGAACCTTTACTTCATATATTGAACCTGATGAGCAAAAGGTGGGTAAAAACAAATTAAACCATTCAGATATGCTCAGAGGAGGTTTGAGTAGGGTTGTCAGATTTTTCAAATGCTCATACAGGACAAAAAATTTTCTGAGGTATTTTTAAAGACCAATTTTTTTTTCAAATTGAAACTACATTTCTTCAACAGTTACAACAAACAAAATTAGAAAAATTTTATTACAATAATATTTAATAATTAAGTCGTGAATAAATTTAAATTATTATACATAATATTGAAATTCTAAATCAATTCATCCCTAAAAAATTTGCTTAAAAAATATTTTTTGCAGGACATTTTAAACAGGATTTTGATGCGGTATTTTTTTATCAAATGCAGGACTATCCCGTAAAATATGGGACATCTGGCAACCCTAGGTTTCAGAGATCCATTCTGATCTACACCTGGAAAATTCTAGAAGGGCTTTTATAGTTGCCCCCCAATACCGAACCAATTGTGCATACCTCAACAAGAACTGGCAAAATGTGTCAAAAATATCACCTCCCACCAAACACCCTGAGAAGGATTCCAACCCTTCAATATAATAGTATCTCTAGGCAGGGTTCTCACTTGTTTAACTCCTTGCCTCAGTACCTTAGAGATACAAGTGCAGTCCCAGTGGATACTTTTAAAAACATTTGGACATGTTTTTAGCCAACATACCCAACCAACCCACAGTGCCAGGATATTCCTCTACCAGACCAGCCCTCACAAATTTGATAGTGGACCAAATCTTATAGCATAGCTAAGCAAGAGAAAAGAAGGGTGGCAACTATGTCATGGCCCTGCCCTCAGGAGGCACTGAGCAGACTTCATGGGAGCAGCACACCCTTGAGGCAGAAGCACTTAAGGTAAATTTAAGGTAAATGTAATTTAGAGGTCAACTATTTTTCAGCAAGTGTCAGTGTGCCTCTAAATTTGTGCCAAAGTATGTACTGTACGTATGGACTCATTTCATTGAAATGTAAAAATATGATATAATAATGAAGTGATAAGAGAAAACCCTGGGATAACAATTCTTTAATAAGAAGTGGTATTTCTAGAGGTACTTTTGTTCCTGAATCCAGTGGCAATATTCATTTTTTGGGGAAATGGCTAGTTTTGAAGTTATTCAATTTTTTATTTTTATATCCAATGAAAAACTCTTACATTCTACAGCCAATCAGTGCATTTGTTTCTCAATGATTAGCCAGATGCACGTCAATTGTTGCTTTGTTTGTCATGGCCCACCAACCATGGCCATCCACAGTGCCAGGGTATTCCTCTGCCAGACCAGCCCTCACAAATTTGATAGTGGACCAAATCTTATGGCATGAGCAAGAGAAACGAAGGGTGGTGACTACTTCATGGCCCTGCCTCAGGAGGTGCTGAGTGGACTTCATGGGAGCAGCACACCCTTGAGGCAGAAGTGCTTCAAGGTAAATGCCATGGGATAGCTGCAATCTCTTGTTTATTCAAGCAGTTCAAAAGTATTTAGACAATGATGAGTTGGCTATTAAACTATTCCAGGAACATGGTATACTTTGAACTACTAGAAAATGCAGCAACTGTGGTAATGACACTATTTTGAGAGGCAACAGACAGGATTTTCAGTGCTACCATGAGACTCGACAAGAAGCTGAAAAGAAAGAAGTGTTGCTCATTTTATAAGTCTTTGTATGAGGGCACATGGCTATCAAAAGTAGATTTATGTCCCAGTGTCAACTTGATACTTATTAATGATGTTTATTAATGTCAACAACATGACATTAGGTTAGATTAGTTTTAGTGTGCTTATTACTATTTTTTTTTTTCCCAAGAATTGAATATCATCACTGGATTCAGGAGCAAAAGTACCTCTAGAAATACCACTTATTAAAAAATTACTGCCCTGGGGTTTCCTCTACATTTATCAAAAATATTAAGTGGATGGTGATAATTCCTGAATATCAGTGAATTGGATGAAAAGTTAATTTGGATGAACGTCCCAAACTCGGTACCCAATTATTGAATGTTTCACCAACACTGAAATTAATATCCAAAATACATTTTTCTAATGTATTTTGGTGTGTTCTGTTCAAATATGACCTTCATATCTTGCACAAATGAGCCAAAACAAAGTTATGAAACATTGAAGTTTTCCTATGTTTTGGTTCATTTTCGCTAGAAATAAAGGTCATATATGAACCAAACACACCAAAATACATTAGAAAAAAGTGTTTTGGATATTAACAAAAACCAAATAATATTTCTTTACTATTACACCAGTCTCCAGTAGAAAGCTTTAAAAACTGGTTTTCAATGTGCTGAATTAAAAAATGATACTCATTTCCATCACAAATGATTTGTTAGAGTTATTGAAGCTTAAACTCTCTAATGGGAAAAGGGTAAAAAAATGGCGCTTCTACCGATTTTAATTTGAATCAGTTAGATGACATGGCAATTCATGTGATTAAGGTATTTTTTTTATTTTTTATAATTTTGGATAACATTAGGGGTTAGGTTAGGTTGTTTTAGGTTAGGTTAGGTTTGCTTAGGCTGTTTTAGGTCCAGCCAATTTTGAAGGTGAAATTTATGTTTTTCCTATGGTTTTTGATGTGTTTTATATTAATCTGACTTTCAAAATCTTCGGAAACCACTCATTTTTGTTATTCTCCCCACCCTAAAACTCCCAGTTCCCGCTGGGGGTCCCCCAGGTAAAAAAGGGTAGAAAGTTTTAAAAGCTTTAAGCTTCAATAACTCTAACAAATCATTTGCGACGGAAATGAGCATCATTTTTTAATTCAACACATTGAAAAACCTTGAAAACCAGCTTTTAAAACTTTCTACTAGAGACTGGTAAGAGTAAATATTTACCATATATACTGTATATATATTAGAGCATTTCTTAACCTACTGAGTGGGTGACATGAATGTCACCTAGTGAAGAAAATGTGTCACCCAGTAAATGAAATTTTAGGGTACTGGGCAATAAAGAATTTTCAAAATTTGTAAAAATAGAATGGTCTTGGGAGCATTATCGGTATTAGTATAGTATTATACCCATCTAACATCCAGCAATTATTATATGTTCATTAAGTAGATTTTTTAATTCTAAGACACTTTCCTTCTATAGCGTTTCCGTCGCAAATGCTTCGTTTTCGAGATATAAACATTTTTTTGGTGTGTATCTAGTGTATGTTCATACATTCGTTTGTGTTCATACGTTCGTTTGTGTGTTCATATGTTCGTTTGTGTGACCGTTACATGTCTGCCCAATAACTGCGCTCCATCCATTTCGAATTTGAATTACTTTGCTACCGGATTAGAACACTCATTCCACTCATTCAGAAGTACATTAGGCCTGGCCATGACTCCAGATTTGAAAAAATTTACTGGAGCACAGCTCTGAATTTACTTTTTTTCCCCTTACACCACTAGATAGATTAATGATAGTAACTCTTGAATTGACGACATACCAATTACAAATTGTTTTAGCTAAACATAATAATACAATAATGTACAGTTTATAACTCACCTTAAGTTTATTTATTCATTGCAGCAGCAACAGTGGACAATGTTAGACCTTGCATGTAGGCATTTGTTGTGAATTTACCGCCATGTATGCTTGGCCACTGATCAATGGCTTTCTCTGTGATCATTACAGCAGATCTAGTGCCTGGAGCTGGACCCTCCTTCACAATTCTGCACAGCTTAGTCAAATGAGATGGCTTAATGGATCCTTTGTGTTCAACAATGTAACCAAGAATGGAGAATGTCCCTTCAGCTGGTGCTTCACTCCAGGCATTTGATCCATCTTTATCAAAATGCTTTAATCTCTCTGATTCCTTTCCACAGCTGTTCTATATATTCTGTCAGCCAATTTATCACTGAGTCTTTTGTAAAACTACTTTCAGATCTGGTTCTGGATGGTCTAGCAACTTCAGCAACCTGGTAGTAATCAGAACGTTTCTTGATGTATTTGTAAACTTCATTTAGGATGTAATCCTCAGCTGTTAGTTCCTTTTGCTGCCCTGTGGTATCGTGCTTAAATTAGAAACTACATCATTTGCATTTCCTCCATTAGCTAATTTGGAAATTGTTTCCATCACTCTTAACATAACAGTTTTCCCTCCTTCTTTATAAAATATATTTTCTACAAATTCTGCACTAACTGTAGTTTTTTGAGCTACTTGCAACATAATCTTTGTTACATAGGAAATCAATACATAGAACTTGGCACTAATTTCTTTCTCTTGTGGATGATAAAAAAAAAACACAATTTTCCACAAATCTGTCAAATTGATCAAATTCGTAATTAACCATGCGAGTATCAGATTTGAGTTTTGGTCTCTTAAAACCAATGATATTGTCAACAACCATATTGGTATAGTCAAGGCCTGATCTCAGATTTGAAGAGTGATTCTGAATAAAGTCTAAAAGCTCACTTAGTTTACAAATTTTCTTCAATGCATCAACGTGGGCTCTGTTCACAAGATGCATTAAGTCCCATCGAAATTTGAAATTTTCTCCAAACAACTTTTTCATTTCGTTTTTAAATGGCTCGTTATCCTTACAAAAAGCCCCATCTCCAACCATTCCAGATACCTTGGATTGAATTGCTTCTTCAGATAGTTTCAAGTGATTAGGAGACTTCAACACATCAAAAATTTAATTGGCCAAATAAACTCCTGATTTGCTGCGTACTAAATTTATCCCAGCAAGTTTTACAGTCTTATCTTCTTCACTCATAACTAATACAACTAGCATGCTTAATCCCAAAATTGTTCCAATGTCAGCTGTTATTGTTACTGAAGTTTGTTCTAAGAACCACTTTACAGTTTGTTCTTTAAGTTGATTATCTAATAGCTCTCAAATTTTCTCGCACGCGTGTGCGCTATGATTCAAATTTCCAACCTCACAACCTGACCTATGTAATACAGCTAGAAGTACTGGATATAGAGCCCATGCAGTGTTTGTTTTCATTTCATCTTGATTATCATCATCTTCATCCTCAACAGCTATATCTACATCAGGCATATTAGTGTCACTATTTGCAATGTTTTCCATTATATCACTTGGTACTGAAAATGAATCATCAGCATGCCCTAGATCCTTCTTTTCCACCAATTTGAATGTAGATTTGATCAAATCATTGTTCAGGATTTCTTGTATTGATTTACACTTGCTTAAATGGGCTATGGAAATGTCAAATTTGTTGCTTTTTGCTTTATTAGATTTGGATGCAACACTTGAACTTGAAGGCATATTTTGACTCTTCTCTTTATTAACCACAACAGCTTGGTGAGTTTCTTTTGTTAGGCGCAAAATTGCATTCAATGTCTTCTGGATTTGGGAATTTTCAAATTCCTCTAAAGCAGTTTTGTTAGTCTGATGCGCAGATTCCTCACTTACCTTTTGTTTCTTAGGTGGAGGAGAAGCACTTTCTTCAGTCTGTGAAACATCTAGTGAAAAAGTTTCATTTTCTAGATTAGCAGTTGATGAAGTTGGTTCATTTTTCTGAGGTCTAGCACTAGCACATTTTGTGAACAAACTAAATGACTTCTTTGCCATATCTCTTTGCTGCACTTCAGCCTGGTATTTCTTTACTGCAATATCTAAGCTGTGGGCCCAAACTCTGGGACCTCTTGTATTGTAACAAATATTTTTTTTGGAATTAAAATGTTCCTCCCAGTTTTGCTTCTTTGAATATTTGTTCTTGCATTGACCACAAAAGTAACCCCTTTTAACACCCTCACTTTTCTCTCCAACTTCATCAATATTAGGATCCATTATTGATTATTGACTACCTGAAAAAATACAAAATAAGTAAAAGTTAGTAAATATAGTATGGTAAAAGTGAGTAAAAGTAAGTAAATATAGTACAATGAAAGTAAGTAAAAGTAAGTGCTTTAAACTTAGTAAAAGTAAGGAAGAGTAAGTAAAAGTTGGTAAGTAAAAGTAGGTAAGTTAAAGTAAGTAAAGTAAGTTTAAACTTAACTAAACTTTTCAATTCTAGAGTCATGGTGGATTACTTAAAACCGCACAAGTAATTATCTGGCCAATTTATCAAACCTGGCCGAGATCAATGGAACATAGTCCAATCCTGATAATTTTATATTAAAAAAATATACGTTTTAATAAAATTTTAATTATCAAAACATTGAAGCTTAACAAAAAATAAAAATAATTGTTAAATATAGAATTACCAACTAAACTTAAAATAACTAAATTTGTAATTTAAAAAAATTGGTTTGTACAAGAACGTATACGCAAAAAAATTGCATAACGTCTAGCGGATGAACAAAACCCAAACCCAAATTTACTTTTTCTCATGGTCAAATTTACTGGAGCAATGCTCCCAAGATCCCAGGAATCTGGAGTCATGGGCCTGGCTCTGTGATTTATAGTGATTCCTGGGCTGCCTACAAGACTAAGTGATTTAGGTTACAAGCATTTTGTTATTAATCATTCTAAAAATTTTGTGGATAATGAGAATATCGAAATACATACACACAATATCCAAAGATTTTGGCGGGATTTAAAGGAATGGGTTAAGAGGCCAGGTATTCGGTCAAAATATCTATACCAATACCTGGCAAGGTATTTATTCATTTCTTCAGTTAAAGACAAGCAAAATCTACTCCAGGAAGAGCCTCAGCCTGCCCCTACACGTGAATAAGGTAATTCCTATTTTTCTTTTAGGTTAGGATAGGTTACATTACGTTAGGTTACGTTACATTAGGTTACATTACGTTAGGTTACATTACGTTACGTTACATTAGGTTACGTTACGTTACATTAGGTTACGTTACGTTACATTAGGTTACGTTACGTTACATTAGGTTACGTTACGTTACATTAGTTACGTTACATTAGGTTACGTTACGTTACATTAGGTTACGTTACGTTACATTAGGTTACGTTACGTTACATTAGGTTACGTTACGTTACATTAGGTTACGTTACGTTACATTAGGTTACGTTACATTAGGTCACGTTACATTAGGTCACGTTACATTAGGTCACGTTACATTAGGTCACGTTACATTAGGTCACGTTACATTAGGTCACGTTACATTAGTCCGTTACATTAGGTCAATTTTGAAGGTGAAATTTGTTTTTCCTATGGTTTTTGATGTGTTTTGAACGAATCTGACCTTCAAAACCGTCGGAAATGACTCATTTTTGATTGCCGGCTGGGGGGAGGGGGGTTATCTCAAAAACGAGTCATTTCCGACGGTTTTGAAGGTCAGATTCGTTCAACACACATCAAAAACCATAGGAAAAACATAAATTTCACCTCCAAAGGGAGACGGGTGTAATACTATAAATTTACCGCATTATCTTGGAAGCCATATAAATATATATAATACATGCACATATGCCACAACTGTTTATCCTAAATATAAATATGAAATTTACATTGAATATTTATATATAGATAATGCTAGTGTTATTTCAGACCACACAGGGATGGTAGCCTGATTAGGGAACATCCAGATCCATAGTACCCTTAATCCAGGGGTGTGCTGGGACCAGTTTGGTCCAGTTTGCCTGAACTAGTGGTTAACCCTTTGACGACCAGTATACGTTTCTTTGAACTTAAAAGTTTAAGTTTTATTGTGTTTTACAATTAGATATTAGTAACTATAGTCACTTAAATGACCCATTTTTGGGTTAATTTTCCGACAACTAAACAATACCTGTATAAACATGTAGATGTATTTGTAGAAACATTGCATCATTGTACAATTTATATTATTATTTCCTTGGGACAAATATGTCCCTTGGTCCTCAAAGGGTTAAATTTTGATTGGATCACCAAACCATTTGTTTGTTTTTAACAAATATTTAAGTCAGTAAAAATTTATTTATATCTACATTTTTTTTTTTATTCTTTCAGGATTTTGTAGAAAAATATAGGTAGTATCACAAGTAGTGGTCATTTCAATATTTATTTATTTTTTAATGAAAAATGTTTATTTTTAGATAGCTGTCATTGGTGTGTATAAAGAACATGTTAAATAATTTCTGCCAAAATGTTACAAAATGCTGTTTGGAAAAGCTAAAATGTGTTGGCTTCTGGGACTCTAACCCAGACCCCACTGGGGAAGCTATCGCTCACCCCAGACCCCCTAGCTTAATGACTCGCGCCATTGGTGCTCGCCGATTTACACCCGTATATGTATCAAAACCATGGTTGTTGAGAAATTGGCAGCACACCCCTGCCTTAATCCTCCCCCACTTCCCGATCTGCCTTTGTCGTCCAGTGGGAAAAACTTAAAAAATGCTCTGATATATATATAACAACCTTAACCCATGTGTTCTCCGATTGCGTGTGCTAACCGGGGGGGCTTTGCCCCCAGACCCCCCCCCATGATGATATATATGTACTAAACTTGGTAATTATTGAATGTCAAGGTCACTGTTGGCGAAACATTCAATAATAACCCCAAACTCAGCCCTTAACTAATTTTAGTGGGGTCTTAGGGTAGTTCTAACTAGGATTCCTTCTCAATTTAAACTTGGTCATAAACTACTGACCATAGAATATAGCTTTAAATCATTTATCGTACTTCAATAACATCGATAGGCCCAAGTGGCTTCATGTTTCCCAAATGTAATGTAGCCTAACTTTACACCCTTATTATTACATATTCAGCAATACTTTTATATACCCATTTGAATTTTAATGTTAATTAACCTAATTTAAAAACAGACTATATCTTAAAAAATAGCTAAATAACAATTATGTTGCACAAATACGCGATATTACTATACTCCCCCCTACCAACCCAGCTGAGGATTGCCCAAAATACAGTGTGGAAAACAGGGAGCAGTGACAAGCCCGCTGCACGAAGATTAGTTGGTTCACTGTTCAGCTTTATGTTTTTGGTAGCTGTGAACGTCAAAGCCTACCTCTAACTAGTCAGGCCACGCTTGTACAAAAATCATATGCTTTTGTAAACTCAAGAAAAACCAGTCAATCTATAAATTTACAAAAATATCACAGCCATCAAAATTTCGTACTTCACATCCAAAGCCAATGTGTGAAGCTGCATTCAAATATAAATGTCTCGTTAGTTTAAAGTAAATGTTAAGTCTTACGGACTTCAAAATTTCTGGTCAAAATCGTTTGTATGAAATTATGTACATGTTATAATGCTAGGTATTAGTAATTAAGGCTTCATTAACGTCACCAATGGAGAAATATAGGTCTTCTATAAAAGTAGGGTAAATATGTAGTTTCGAGGCTACCTATTTTTTAACAAAGCCCATGACCCCTGATCGGCAAAATGTTGGTGACGTGAGAAATTGCTAATCAACTTTGAATGCCTACCTAAATTAATATACACTTAACCTGGGCATAAGACTCACCGTATGATTGGTCCGATGTATGAAATGGGTGGAGATTCCAACTTTGTAAAACATCTGATGGTCACGAAACTTCATATTAGCCAAAAGAAAAGGATATTCGCTCATCTCAGAGCTGTCTAGTAACGAGCATTGCTGTAGGCAAGGAAAACGTGTTTAATTTTCCTACAAATTCTGAGTGAAAAACTACTAAAATAAAATTAATAACACAAGAGGATAGGCCTATTCCTTCAGGTATTTAAGCATAGTGAATTGCCTGTATTAATTAAACTGAATAATCTCCTTTCGCAACCCTACCGCCTACATCAAAAGAGAGGCACGATAGGCAACCGCGCTCCCTACAAACAGCATTTTGTAACATTTTGGCAAAAATTATTTAACATATTCTTTATATTCACTAGTGACATAATTATCTAAAAATAAACTAATTTTTCATCAAAAAATAAATAAATATTGAAACGACCACTGCTGATGATACTATCTATATTTTTCTATAAAATCCTGAAAAAATTAAAAAAAATTTAGATATAAATTTACCTTCTCAATCATATTGTCTCATTCAAAAAGTTTTCATATAGCCAGTTCGTTCTGCGATGGTTGAGTATCAACAAACGGTTCGGTGATCCAATCAAAATTTAACAACCTGTTCGGGCGAACCGGACCGAACCGGTCCCAGCACACCCTTACATACACACATACCACATCAAACAGGGTTTCGGAGCCGGTAAAAAAACTTCTGGCTCGACTCCGGCTCCGGAGCAGAAATTTTTTACAGTCTGGCTCCGACTCTGGCTCCGGCTCTTTTATAGTAAATTCTGTTAATTATAAAATAAATATCTAGATTTATATAACTAATTGTCCAATTTAGTAATGTTTTGCTGGTTTGCTTTAGTTTTTGAACTGGCAGAAGTACTGGGTCTTGAAAGCTCAAGCATTTGCTTCTTTTCTTCCATCATTTTTGATATTTCAGAATGTAATCGACTCAAGTGTCTTTTCAAATTATATGCTCTTGAGGAGACATCAGGCTTTTTGCTTTGAGGCTTGGTAATTTTAGTTCCACACGTTGAAATATTTCCCGAAGCATCAGAAACTTCACAAATACAAACATAGTGTTTCTTATTGAACTTTCAGTAAAATACTTGAATATATCAGACTTCTTTATTGAATCTCTATCCATTATGAAGGGTCATAGACTGATAATTATAATTAAAGAATCAAGTACAAATTACAAAGAATCTGAAAAAAAATTTAGCAATACAAGATAATTGACCTAAAAATAAAAATAGTTCAATCCAAGTCAGAAGGACCAACCTTACTAGGTATGTATCTAGGTAGTTACCTACTTAGATAAATAGTTAGTACCTACCTACCTAAGGTCTCCACCGCCATAAAAAAAATTTTACCTATATAATTAAGTGTTGTTAAGACAAATCTTCCCAAATACTTAATGGTTAAAAAATGGAAATTTGCAGATTATTCCTGCAACTCCCACACCTCCATAAAATCCCAGAATCCTATGGTACCATTTTTCGTAATATATTACAAGAATTATAATTTGCAACTAAACCTATATTTAACAAATAACAATTTAGGTAGCAATATATCCCCGGAGCCAGACCATGGAGCCGTATTTTCAAGGTTTCTGGCTCCGGCTCCGGCTCCAGGTAAGCAAAATTCACTGGCTCCACCGACTCCGGCTCCGGCTCCGACTCCGGCTCCGAAACCCTGACATCAAACATGATATTCAAACTCTTCCCCAGACATAACGTTCTGTTCCCCCTCACTAGCAACACATACACACTAGAGAACAGAAAAACAACTGTCATCAGACCACCTGCCCATCATAATCACAACACGTTCTACACTCTGCCCAAACAGTCTTAGGCACACTTACAGGAATTACAAGAAAGCTGATTGGGAACAGTTCAAAATACAGACTGAGGAACAATTCACCACATTAAACAGCACACCCATCATAAACATAAATACAACACTCAAGACATTCAATCAGATCATCAATAATGCAAACAAATACATACCCAAGGGCAACATTAGGAAATACAACCCAAATTACACTAGAGAAATAGCCCACAAGAGAAATAGACCACTCCACAGATACATCCAGGCTATACAAGACTAAAAAGAGCATTACCCACTCTAACAGCGGCATTCACACCTCAAACGCGGCTATCTGTTGCAGCCCAAATAATAGCCTAACATACACAGAACAAGCTAACATTCTAGTTAATCACTACGCAAAGATAAGTCACTTAAACAGAGACAACAACCAGAAACACGCAGACAGACAAACAGCCAGACGCAAGAAAATCTACAGACTCGACACGATCATTACACGCTTCAATACAGACCAGACCACCAAGATCATCATAAACATTAAGAATTCGAAGGCTACTGGACCAGACAACATATCTAGCATACACCTTAAACACTTGAGCCCGCAGGGAATACTAGCTCTCACAAACATCAGCACATATTCATACCAACACTGTATTATTCCTGACATATGGAAACAAGGTAAAATTATTACACTACTCAAACCAAACAAAAATCCAACAGAACCAGCTTCCTATAGACCCATTATTTTACTATGCACACCTTCCAAAGTAACAGAAAGACTAATCTTACAAATCACCAACCCACACATACCACTATCGCCTACTCAACATGGATTCAGACCTCACCACTCAACCACGACATTACTTACTAACCTCACGCAGCACATCATGGATGGCATCAACTCCAGACGACCAGCTCAACGTACACTATTAGCAACAATAGTCATTAGTAAAGCATTTGACGCTACCCCACATAAACAAAATACTCGACACAAACATACACAATAACACCAAAAGGTGGCTGAGCAAAATTATCTATCAGGAAAATACTCACATGTCACATTTAATGGCAAGTCATCCAAAAACAAGCTTTTTCCGAACGGGGTCCCTCAAGGCTCTGTTCTCTCACCAACACTGTTCAACTTATACATGCATGACATTCCAACACCCATAGATAACAAGCTTACCTTATCATCATATGCAGATGACACACTCTAACATCCACCCACAACAACATTGACACCGCTACAAATAACCTACAAACATACATAAACAGTATACAAGACTGGCTCACACCAGGGGCGTACCTAAAGTATTTGGCACCCTGGGCGGATCCTTCCTTTGGCAACCCCCAAAAAATAATTTTTAAATTTAAACACAGAAAAATGTATTATGTTTGCAAGTAGATTTTTAAACAGTGGAGTACTGTCATAAGTAAATTGGAAATAAGAAAAATGCAGGACATTAAAAATTCAGTGAACAGGTAATACTGCATTTTATTTTATACAAAAAACACAGGAAATCCAGTCTCAACGCTCAGCCTATTCTTCAAAGGTAAATAGAATAGAGAGGATTCACAGTCTTTGCTTTCGAGCCTTAATTTCTGCAAACTGATCAATGACTTCATCAAAATTCATCTTCTTTGCATATTCATGTTCAACTGAAAGTAAAGCCAGATTTGTCAATATTGTCTGACTCATGGTCGAGCGAAAGAAATTTTTTATCAATTTCAATTTGAGAAAACTTCTTTCACATGAAGCAATAGACACACAGACAGTCAAAAAGAATCTCAAACGCAGTGACAAACTTGGCAAAAATTCACAAAAATCCCATTTCACAATAAACTCCAGAAACTGCAATGCTGGCCATTTCTTTGCCTCTTCAACGCTGATTTTGGCAGCTTCCAAATGCCTCCGAAGTCGTCCAATTTCCACACTGATATCTTCATCAGAGAATTCATCGAAAATCTGAGTCAAATTTGGAATATACTTTCGAAGTTCTTCTTCTGTTGCAACAGCCAAAGTGTTTGGCTGAATAACAGCGAAAATTGACAGAATTTGATCCATTGCCTTAGAACGAATCTCCAATTCTTGATGAAAGCGATCAAGACATTCAAACATAGCCCTTTTTACTTCCTCTGGCAATGTGAGACCAGCATCCTTTGCCATCTCTCCTGGCATCCTTTTTCGGAGCTTTACTCTCCCTCTTCTCTCTATCGAAATGTCCATTTCCTCACACTTTGTAGTTGCATAATGAATGGCCCTCCACAATTTCATTGCGCTGAACTTCAAGAAACAGTTTTAGAGCTTGAGCTTCACAATGCACTTTTCAAGGCTGATTCCAACTGTTTGCAAATACTTTTGTGTGAGATTAATTTCTTCCAGGACTTCACACCAGAAAGAAAGGTAACTCAAAAAAGAGAAATCACATACAGCAGACAGCAAAATTTGAGCTGATCCTCTTGTGTCCACATTTTCTTTGGGATCGCACAGTACTTCAAGGGTTGAGGTCAGCTTTTCAAAATTTGCCTTCACTGGTTTCACAGCGTCATAATGAGCACTCCATCTTGTCTGGGAAAGTCTTTTGACTGTCATGCCTACATTCTCCATCAGCACTTCCCATCGATGAGTTGAGGCTGAAAAGAAGGAATAGACTCTCTCCAAGGTTCCAAAAAAAGTCACACATGAAGAAACGCTTCCAAATGAGTGCACTCCGCAAAGGTGCAGAGAATGATTTGCACAAGGCACAAACAAAGCCTTGGGATTAATCTTTCTGATCTTTGACTGAACACCACCATGAATCCCAGCCATAGTTGCAGCGTTGTCATATCCTTGACCACGGCACAGGTTTATGTCCAGTCCATCTCTCTCCAGATGTCTCAGGATATTCCCTGTGAGCTCAGCAGCAGTCTTTCCAGCAATAGGGAAGAAGCCCAAGAATGATTCCTTTACTTCAACTTTGTCACATTCAATATGGACGTATCTGATTACTTCACACATCTGATCAGTGTGGGACACATCAGGAGTGCTGTCAAAAAGAATCCCAAAATACTTTGCTTTCTTGATATCAGCCACTATTTTCTCTTTGGCGTAATTCCCCAAAAGGCAAATGAACTCATTCTGAATGTTTAGAGATAAATACGAAGCCACTCTCCTCCCAGATGGAATAGAATGCTTAATCCTTACAAAATGTTCTTTCAAAACTGGATCATAATTTGACAGCAACTCTACCAATTCCATGAAGTTTCCTTTGTTTGTTGATGACATGTCCTCTTTGTGACCACGAAAAGGAAGATTCTGGTTTATGCTTGACCATAATTATTTAATGAAACATACCTCATGTATGTGGAGTCACAGTGTCAAGTGAACAAGACTTGGAATGTCATTGCAGCCAGCTGGCTATGCTCAACAAACTGATGGCTAAAACGTCAACAAACGTTCGCCTTTCGATGTAATTTTTATCAAATATTTAATTTTTCGTTTGTAAATTTTGTATTGCCAATAAAAATAAAAATTTATTTTATAGTGGAAATTAACATTAAGCTGTTGTAATAGTTTGAACATTTTTTAATTTTTCTTACTTTGGCGAATTTTTCATTTGGTTTCAAAATTTGTACTGGTATTTCAACTCTCCCGATGGCACCCCCCTCCTGGCTGTCACCCGGGGCGGACCGCCCCCTCGCACCTCCCTTAGTACGCCACTGGCTCACACACAATAGACTCAAAGTAGCGCTCACAAAATCAACCATCACCTTGCTAACAAGCAACACAAAAGAACACCAGATAACTCCATTACTCCACAACTTAAACTAAACAACACCAACATTCCACACAGTCACAGGACCAAAATACTTGGGGTCACATACAACACATCATTATCTTTTGCAAACCACATTCAGGACATTAAAAACAAATGTACGTCAAGACTTAACACACTTAGGGTACTAACAGGCACAAACTTTGGACACCAGCAGGAAACGACGTCACTCATATACAAACAATATATTCGCAACAATATATTATGGACTATGCTAGCCTATGCTAGGTAGAGTGTGCCACTTTTAATAAAAGTTTGAAATTTTGAGGTACAATATTCTCATGTGGTGATCCCTACTACTTTATTGGCGAATATGAAGTTTTAACCCATTCTGAAAATATTTGACCACAGATCGGGGGCATTGAAATTTTGACCCCAGCCTGTGACGACATCAGACCGATTTTTCATATGTATTTGGCCATAAAATCTTTATTTATTAACCGATTCGAATGATTCTTGTGTTAATTGATTCAGAATTTAAAGTTCGTTAGTTATTAATGTTATTGTACTTATTAATATTAATTGTTATTAGTAGTTATTAATGTTATTAATGCATTTTAATTATTAATGTTTTTGTATTTCTTTTCAGATCTTTTATTGTACTTCTTTTCAAACTATGGATAATAATGCTTATTCGCTAAGGCGAAGTGAAGTAAATGTCAATGATGATTCCAGTGATCTTATTATTGGAAAACGTTTGACTGACATAAAAACTGGTAAAGGCAGTGTGTTGCCATCCAATGGTGATGTGATGAAGTATTTTATTTATTTAACTAGAGGAAAATACCAAAATGCTTCTCAGGATGAAGTGATTGCGATTGCTTTGAGGAAAGTAAAGGTCGTCTGGGATATGGCAAGCATTCCTACCAAAAATATAATAAAGAATCCTCTGCCTAAAGCTAAACTCAAAGATTTGATAAAAGAACGTTCTTCACAGCTCGTAACAGAGGTAAACCTAATTTTGAGCAAAAACAAAAAGACTTTCTAAGGAAGTTAGAGAAATTATTTGATATCGCGGCCAGTGACGCCTTAGATAAGATAAAATGATAGACTTAACATTTCTCGAAGATCAAAGGACAGAGAGAAGATATTGTCTGGGAAATGTTGACAAAAGTTACGAGAAAAAAGTAGTGAAAAACATAACATGAAAGGAAAGCTACAAAAAATTTGAAAGAGAAGAAAAAGAAAGGACACTGCAGAAATTCCAAGCACTTGAAACGCCATCGAAAGCCAATTCTTCTTCATCGACGTCCAGCAGTGACAACGATAACGAATTCACCGTTCCTAAAAACACACACAAAAGACAGAAAATTTTTCGTTCCGAAAACGTATCCTCCATGGCAGATCGCCTTAACATCTCTTTGGAACAGAGGACAGCAATGACGGCAGCAGTAGCCTCTGCTTGTGGAATGGATCTAAGCAAGCTGGCCTTATCTAAAAGTTCTGCCAAGCGTGCAGCAAAGATGGTTCGAGATGAAGCATCAAGACAAATAAAAGAGGATTTTATTGCCCCACCTTTCTCGGTCATCCACTGGGACAGTAAGTTAATAACAGATAAAGCAGGAGGAAAATCGGAAAGACTTGCCGTGCTGGTATCGGGTGCCCCAAATGCCAAAGAGGGCAAGCTGTTGGCTGTTCCTGAAATCCCAAATACTAGTGGCGAGTCGCAGGCTACTGAAACTTTTGATATGATCAAAAAGTGGAACTTAGAGCGCCATGTTATTGGGTTTGTTTTTGACACTACAAGCTCCAACTCAGGGCGCCATACTGGAGCCTGTAAGAGACTTGAAGAATATCTATATAGGAAAGTATTGTGGCTTGCTTGTCGGCATCACCTATATGAGCGGATACTCAACAGTGTGTTTGTAGAAATATTTGGAGGAAGCACTTCACCAGATTATGAAATTTTCAGAGTTCCGGGAGCAAAAGTGGCAAGGCATTGGCACAAGCATAAAAGATTTCAGAACACTGAAAATCAAGGAGAGAAAGCTAAGGTCTAAACGGCAAGAAGTCTTAGATGCATTAACCAATTTGCTGACTGAGAATGCATTCGAACGTGGTGATTATCGGGAATGCGTTGAGTTGACAATCCAAATTTTAGGTGAAGTACCCCCAAAAGGAGTACGTTGGCTCCGTCCAGGAGCAGCTCATCGTGCACGGTGGATGTCTACAATCCTATATACCTATAAAATGTATGCTTTTGGATACCAGGCTGGCTACGATGAGAATATGATGAAAATGCTTGAGCAGATATGTCTTTTTACTGCATTGTTCTACGCTAAAGCATGGCTACATTCAGACAACGCCGCAGATTCTTCTTTTAATGATTTAAGCTTATATCACGATCTGAAAACCTATGAAAAACATAACAGTGAAGTGGCAGGTGCAGGTCTTAAAGCCCTTGATAGGCAAATGTGGTACTTTGTGGAAGAAGTGATACCACTCTTCTTATTTTCACACAAGGTCAACAATGCAGAGAAGGCTAAGATTGCCAATGCCTTAAAAAAGTCAGAGAAAAAGATTTATGACATGAAAACTGGCCATCCAGTCTTCCCTATACTCAGGGAAGGAACCAAGCTTTCCGACCTTGCTCGTCCAAAATCATGGCAGTTTCTGAGGCTCTTTAAATCAAATGGGGATTGGTTGAGAAAACCAGTAGAAGAATGGGAGAAACACGAGGACTATATTCGCTTAGCTTCTAACAAACGATACGGCTGAAAGGGGGTGAAACTTATTGAAGATTATGCTAAGAGCCTTACCATTAATGAACAGCAACGCCATTTCCTCCTTCAACTTGTTGAAAATGAAAGACGCCTTCTTCCAGACATCTACAAGAAGAGCAGTTTGCGAAACTACTTGAAAAAATAAAAGGTGAGTGTTCTATATACTGTTTCATGCATTAAAATATTTTCAGTATTTAATGTAGGTTAATATTATGAATTATTATTAACAATTTCTCCTTTTTCAGGGTTGACGGCAACCGAACTGGCAATAAACTGGCAAGGAGGGTTCTAAGGAATGTTTTTTATTTTACTTTTGTATGCTTTAAAAAAGAAAAAAAATGGGGTTTTGATCATGTCATTGACAATTTTGACTTTTCATTCCGTTTCTGTGAAAGGTTTATTTCAACTTTGACATGTTCAAAATTGTTCCCACCCATCGGAATAAGCCTATTTCTTATTATTATGCTTTTCAGATGGGCCCATTGCCGCGAAGCTGATCTGAGTTTTCGACCAAACATTTATATTAAAAGCTACTGTTTTAGTATGAAAACGAAAGTATTTCCAATTTTGCATCAATTGACACCAGAATCATTCGAATCGGTTAATAAATAAAGATTTTATGGCCAAATACATATGAAAAATCGGTCTGATGACGTCACAGGCTGGGGTCAAAATTTCAATGCCCCCGATCCGGGGTCAAATATTTTCAGAATAGGTTAAAACTTCATATTCGTCAATAAAGTAGCAGGGATCACCACATGAGAATATTGCACCTCAAAATTTCAAACATTTATTAAAAGTGGCACACTCTAATGCTAGGCACCCATTATCTCAAACACACACATAAACACCTTACAGACAATACAAAACAACGCACTTCGTATCATTACAGGATGTACTCAAACAATCACTTAAGTCTGAGTAACTAATCACTTAAGTTACATATATTTTGAGTTCCTTTTCTGACAATAAAACTAAACCTTATTAAATGTCTAGAAGCATTTGTCGGAAAGTTGCATTTTAGTAAAATATATATATTATTATTATTATTCCTTATGGGACCTAAGGGTCCCACCGTGACTGATCTTTTGTCGGTAGCTTAATTCTATATTCATTTAGTATAAATTTGTGTTACAAGAACCTGTTTCTGCGTTTCAAGAACGCGGTAGACCTACGTTGTAATTTATTAATTTCCAAACGCTCGTTTTTTTGTTTTTGTTTTTTTTGTTTTTAACTAATTAAAAGCATGGCACCCCCGTCAAGTACTTGCAGTCGATGTGAAGGGAAATTTGCCGCTTACGCGTTTACAACGGCTAATAATAATGAACAGTTAGTTTGCAGGTGGTGCTCACGCATGGAAGTGCTGAGGAACGAGTTAGGACGTGAGAAGGAGGCCAGAGTAAGGCTTGAAGAAAGCGTGATGCTCCTGACAGCAAAATTAGAATCCCTTGAGACTCCAGTTACGACCCCTCCTGCTTCAGTTTCTACTAATAATATAAATAGTATTAATAGCCCTCTCTCTTCCCCTAGTTCCCAACCCTTCGTTCGAGTACGTAATGGAGCCCCATTGAGAAAACTTAAGACATGTCTACCAGTAATAACAAACAATAAGTTTTCTGTTTTAGGTTTCGATGATGCTCATGAACCGGAAATACGACTCGTTGGCGATTCCATTGTTCGAGGGCAGCTCGAGGAATTCTGTGGGAGAAACCCTCGTCGTAGGCGCCGTTACTGCTACCCTGGTGCAAGAGTGGAGGATATAACTAATAGTGTTGACCAATTTACAGACGGTACCTCCGAGGACACAACGTATGTTATTCATGTCGGTACTAATAACATTTTAAATTCTTGATCGGAAGAACTGCTGGCTAGGTATAGGACTTACTAGAGCGATTAAAGGAAAAAACTAATAAGTTTGTTTTAACAGGTATAGCCTACTTCCTCGAATTATCCAACGTAACGATTTCTATAGCAAGGCGACCTATATTAACAATAACCTAAAGTCTCTTTGCCAACAGGAATGAGTGCATTTTGCGAATTTTTGGAACAGTTTCTACGGCAGGAGGGACTTATTCCTCGGTGATGGACTTCATCTTAATGACGTTGGAGCTGCGCGTTTAGGAAGACTGTTTCATAATACTGTCTCTTCTTTTCAGGCTGCCGTAACTCGAATGGTCCCAGCGTAAATTCCACAAATTTCCTGCGCTCGTGAAGGTGTCGCAATTACAAACAATTTGAAGGTTCTATCCTTAAATGCTCGTAGCCTACAAAATAAAAGAAACGAATTTTTTTCTTTAATTGCTTGTAAAGACTATGATATAGTTGCGATAAATGAATCGTGGCTTAGCACTGAAACTCGTGACTTTGTAGGGGAGTATCAAATTAAAGGTTATAGACTTTTTGTTAAAAACAGAATAGGTAGGCGAGGAGGCGGTGTTATGTTGTATATCAAAGATAATATTGCGAACGTGAGAGAAGTAAAGCACACAATTCCAGAACCGATAGATTCGACTATAGCAAAACTTAAATTGAACGATTTCAAACTTCTTGTTGCGGTTATATATAGGCCCCCTAATCAAACAGCTGATACACGCGCAAAACACAACACCACACTAATCAACATTTACATCCCACCAGATCGTTCACCTCAGGTGCCAGCCAATTACAATCCACAGTTACACAATTTGGCCTCTCTCACTAATGTCATTTTAGGAGGAGACTTCAACGCCAAAGACACTAGTTGGTATCTGCACAACCAAAACAACACCAGAGGCCCCAACATAGCCACACAACTAAACAGCCTCTTCATTCTTAACAATACAGAAGAACATGCAAACATACCACATCAAGCAGGATACTCAAACTCCTCCCCAGACATAACGTTCTGTTCCCCCTCACTAGCAACACATACATAATGGAGAACAGAAAAACAACTGTCATCAGACCACCTGCCCATCATCATTACAACACATTCTACACTCTGCCCCAACAGCCTCAGGCAAACTTACAGAAATTACAAGAAAGCTGATTGGGAACAGTTCAAAATACAGACTGAGGAACAATTCACCACATTAAACAGCACACCCATCATAAACATCAATACAACACCCAAGACATTTAATCAGCTCATCAATAATGCAAACAAATACATACCCAAGGGCAACATTAGGAAATACAACCCAAATTACACTAGAGAAATAACCCACCTCATAGGGCAACGTAACAACCTCAAATATAACACACAAACACCACACACAGAAGCCATAAAACAGCAGATACAACAGCTCAACACAGAAATAAACAACAAACTCAAAGAAAAACAAACAGAAACATTCAGGGAATTCATAACAACACTAAACCACTCCACAGATACATCCAGGCTCTACAAGACTATAAACAGCATTACCCACTCTAACAGCGGCATTCACACCTCACGCGGCTATCTGTCGCAGCCAAAATAATATCCCAACATACACACAACAAGCTAACATTCTAGTTAATCATTACGCAAAGATAAGTCACTTAAACAGAGACAACAACCAGAAACACGCAGACAGACAAACAGCCAAACACAAGAAAACCTACAGACTCGATACGACCATTACACCCTTCAATACAGACCAGACCACCAAGATCATCAAAAACATTAAGAATTCGAAGGCTACTGAACCAGACAACATATCTAACATACACCTTAAACACTTGGGCCCACAAGGAATACTAGCTCTCACAAGTATCAGCACATATTCATACCAACACTGTATTATTCCTGACATATGGAAACAAGGTAAAATTATTACACTACTCAAACCAAACAAAAATCCAACAGAACCAGCTTCCTATAGACCCATTACTTTACTATGCACACCTTCCAAAGTAACAGAAAGACTAATCTTACAAATTACCAACCCACACATTCCACTATCGCCTACTCAACATGGATTCAGACCTCACCACTCAACCACAACATTACTCACTAACCTCAGGCAGCACATCATGGCTGGCATCAACTCCAGACGACCAGCTCAACGTACACTATTAGCAACAATAGACATTAGTAAAGCATTTGATGCTATCCCACGCTTCCCTCTCATAAACAAAATACTCAACACAAACAGGCACAATAACACTAAAAGATGGCTGAGTAACTATCTTTCAGGAAGATACTCACATGTCACATTTAATGGCAAATCATCCGAAAACAAGCTTTTTCCGAACGGGGTCCCTCAAGGCTCTGTTCTCTCACCAACACTCTTCAACTTATACATGCATGACATTCCAACACCCATAGATAACAAGCTTACCTTATCATCATATGCAGATGACATCACTCTAACATCCACCCACAACAACATCGACACCGCTACAAATAACCTACAAACATACATAAACAGTATACAAGACTGGCTCACACACAATAGACTCAAAGTAGCGCCCACAAAATCAACCATCACCTTGCTTACAAGCAACACAAAAGAACACCAGGTAATTCCACAGCTTACATTAAACAACATCAACATTCCACACACTCACAGGACCAAAATACTTGGGGTCACATACAACACATCATTATCGTTTGCAAACCACATTCAGGATATTAAAAACAAATGTACGTCAAGATTTAACACGTTTAGGGTACTAACAGGCACAAACTTTGGACACCAGCAGGAAACAACATCACTCATATACAGTGGCGGTTCCTCATATGGGCAATATGGGCAGCCGCACAGGGCGGTATTTGTGGAGGGGCGGCATGAGCGCCTGCAAAAAAAATAAAAATAAAAATAAGAATAAATAAATAAAGAAATAAATAAAAATTAAAAATAAAATAAAATAAATAATAAAAGATCAATAAATATATTTTTATTAATAAAAAACCATCTATTGCATTTTCCATAAACCTTCCCATAAAAGACCTAAACAATGCAAAATGCTTCCAGATTTCAGATTTCATATGATGATTTAATTCATGACTTTGCATCAAGGAAGGTAAGAAGAGTCAGGCTTTAGATGGCAGTTGTGCTGTGGTGCAATTTATTTTGTTTCTTGTTCAAAGTGTAGCATAATAATTACCCTCTCTTAAGTGTCTTATTCTATTTATGTGATAGAGCATTTGTACAATTTAGAAATTTGATTCTCTAGTTTATTTATGGCAGTTGTGCAATTTAATTTGTATTTTTCCTGTTCATAGTATCATAATTACATTCTCTTAAGTGAGTTATTCTATTTACGTGATGAAGGATTTGTAAAATTCAGAAATTTGAGTCTTTGTTTTGGTTCTGAAGTTCCAACAATTAGTCCAATAAAAAGTTATTTTGTGAAAGAGTTATGTCTGTCCTTTATTTTGGGGGATTCGAATGTGTGTGTGTTGGCGAACAGGGGGGGGGGGGCGCTGAAGGTGAGGTTCGCCCAGGGCGTCATGTAAGCTAGGACCGCCACTGTTCATATACAAACAATATATTCGCTCAGTTATGGACTATGCTAGCCAATGCTGGGCACCCATTATCTCAAACACACACATAAACACCTTACAGACAATACAAAACAACGCACTTCGCATCATTACAGGATGCACTCAAACAAAACGAATAGAACACCTGCACACAGAAACAAAAATACTGAAAGTTAGGGAACATTTAGACATGAGGGGAACACAATTCATGGCAGCAGCGACAACTAACCCACAACACCCTTGCCACCAACACCTCGCACCATTAAGGTAACACCAGAGAGACATTATAACCAAATACTCCATTCCATACCACACCCCACAGACATCACACAGTACAGAAAACACATACACACACACACACCTAACCCACAAAGCACTGACACGACTCGGTCCGAATGCGGTCTAGGTGCGAAGCCGCCACCCATTAACAGGTCAGAGATCAGCCTGAGCAGATCGGATCGAGTTAACTTAGTACGATTCCGATGTGGACATCACCCCAACTTACGGATATATAAACACAGACTAGACAACTCCATATACGACACCTGCCACCTGTGCCAGGACACACCACAAACAATTGAACACATTATGGCAGACTGTACCGCTCTAGCACAACAACGAACATAACACAACATCACTAGTGCGCTGAACCTCTGGTCCACTCCGGAGAGGGCGATCGGTTACCTGCGTGCCGCCGGCTTGCTCGATCAGGGTGGGCTGATCGGCTAAACAACAACAACAACAGCTGATACGGATGAAGCGTTATATCGTGAACTAAAGAGAATAATCGATAGTGAGCAGGCTTTAGTTATGGGTGACTTTAATTGCGCCAACGTGAATTACGATACAATGCAGGGAGACGCGGAAGGTAATTGTTTAGTTAATTTTCTCGAGGATAGCTTTCTTATTCAAAAGGTTGGGGAACCTACGAGGTTGGACAGTATTTTAGATTTAGTAATAACTACAGATGATAGGCTAATTACTGATCTTCAAGTAATAGAACCGTTAAGCAATAGCGATCACAATATGGTAGAGTTTGTCCTCTCAGTAAGTCACTCGAAACCAGCTAACTCGACTAAAATTCCTAACTTCCAGCACGCAGACTTTAGTAAATTTCAAAATAAATTGTCACACGTCAATTGGGAAAACGTAATGGGGAACTCCAATGCAAAACTAATGTGGGAATCATTCGAAACAGTATTTAGGACTATAAATGAGGAATGTGTACTGTACAAAATTAAGCGTGCGAAAGTAAACAACAAACCCTTGTGGTTTACTTCTAGAGTAGGAGACATTATAAAGAGTAGAGACAGGGCTTATAGGCTACATAAGTGCAATAAAGACACTTTGTGGTTACGAAACAACTACATATCTCTAAGGCGTGAAGCGAAAAGTGTAATAAAAAAGTCCAAGCGCGAATTTGAAATCTCCATAGCTCGTGACGGTAACGAAAACCCCAAGCGATTCTTTCAATACGTCAACAATAGAAATCCAGTAAAAAGTGTCTTGGGGCCGTTGAAAAATGTTAACGGAGATCTAGTTTCTGAAAACAAGGAAATGGCTACCTTGCTAAACGAATTTTTTACGTCAGTTTTTACTATAGAAGATGTAACGAATATCCCTACGGTCATAGACATAATACCTTTTGATAATGGTAATATTTTGGATAATATTGTGGTTAGTGAAGGGGTGGTAATGCGCTATATTGATAAAATGAAAACGCGTAAATCACCGGGGCCGGATTCCATATATCCCATACAACTAAAAGAATTAAAAGATAGCATTGTTGTGCCGCTAACAAAGATTTTTAATGCGTCTATTTCTGAGGGGTGCGTACCAGATAATTTCAAGTTAGCAAACGTAACACCTATCTTTAAGAAAGGCGATAAAGGTGCGGCGGGAAATTATAGGCCAATCAGTTTAACGTCTGTTGTAGGTAAGCTACTGGAATCAATAATTAGGTATCGTATAGTCGAACACTTAGAATTGCATAAACTAGGTAGAAATACGCAGCACGGTTTTAGGCGAAACAAATCTTGCTTAACTAATCTTTTAGAATTTTTTCAAAGCGTGGTTGACGTTTACGACAGTCATCGGGCGGTTGATGTAGTGTATTTAGATCTTCAAAAAGCGTTTGACACCGTGCCGCACAAAAGACTCATTGAAAAAAACTAAGGCTCATGGAATCAGGGATGTAGTAATAAATTGGCTAGAAGAGTGGTTGCGAGGTAGGAAACAGAGGGTAGTCGTTGATGGAGCGGAGTCGTGTTGGGCTAATGTAGCGAGTGGCGTTCCTCAGGGTTCTGTATTGGGCCCCTTGCTTTTTCTTATATATATTAACGATTTAGATGTCGGCCTAGTCAGTACAGTTTCAAAGTTTGCGGATAACACGAAGCTGGGTGGTAGGGCGATTAATGACGAAGAAAGAGGTAAAATCCAGGAAGATCTGAATAAAATCGTTGATTGGTCAGTCACATGGCAAATGAGATTTAACGTTGATAAGTGCAAAATTTTGCATATAGGTTCGCGTAACGGTAATTTTGCGTATAGTATGTCAGGGAAAGATTTAACAAGCGTAGAGCAGGAAAAAGATTTAGGAGTTATAGTCACTGGTGATTTAAAAGTATCGAAACAAAGTACAGCAGCGGTCAATAAGGCGAACAAAGTGTTAAGTTTTATAGCTCGAAATTTTGAGTACAAATTGCGCGATATTATAGTTCCTCTTTATAAATCATTAGTTAGACCCCATTTGGAGTACGCGATCCAATTTTGGAATCCGCATATGCGCAAAGATATAGACAAAATCGAAAGAGTTCAAAGACGAGCAACTAAGATGATTCCGTCGCTTAGGTCAAAGTCGTACGAGGATAGGCTTAAGGAGTTAAAATTGACTACACTCGAGACTAGGAGGCTAAGGGGTGATCTAATCCAGGTTTTCAAAATTATGAATGGGTTCGATAACGTAGATAGAGATAGCTTTTTCGAAATATCTCAATATAATAGGACTAGAAATAACGGGTGTAAGTTGATAAGTAGAAGGTTCGAGACAGCAGTTGCGAAAAACTTTTTTACGCATAGAATAGTAAATAGCTGGAATAGTTTGCCGGTAGAAGTAATTAGTAGCACGTCTATAAACATGTTTAAAAATCGATTAGACGCATATGTTGATGGATTGGGTATAGTTTAAGGTAGTAAAATTAAGGCTTTGTGGTGATAGATCCCACAGCTTAACACAAGTGCTGTGGGATATAGGGAGGCAGCATCTTGGGTTAGGGGATACTCTCTGTCCTTACAAAGTTACACACCCCATTTAAAGAGATTCCTCTGCCGAGCGGTGCCCCCCATAGTACTGTGAGTTATTGAAAAACTCATGATCTTCACTTGCCCCACAAACACCTTGAAATGGGAGACCCAAAATGGGTGCACACACATTTCTACATTACTGTACAGCCTTTACAGCCACACCTACACTTTTCCTCCTAAGTATATATATTGTAATGTATATGGTCGTAAATTTTGACTTGGTCCGCAATCGATATGGACCGTGACTTATTTTTGGTTGGCAAGGTACTAGTATTGATGGATACCGTAATGAAATTGACTGGATTCTTTGGATCTGATATATTTGCATGTCGGTTATAAATAGATATTGTTATTTTATTTATTTGTCGGGTTCAAAATCCCAGCTGAGCCGTGAACGGCCAAATTCTAAAGGGCAAGTTCTACCTAAAGCCCAAGTTAAGCTAAATTAAAACTTATGGATTTGAGATCCTATTAGGTCCTACCTCAGGGTAACCTCAGGGTTGCTGACTCGATGCGGGCCTACCTTAGACCTTAATTACATGAACTTAAAGTAAACAAAAGGGTACTATTTGTGGTCTTCTTTCTGAACCTTGCAACAACAACGCAACCTGGACTATTGCACGATGCAACAATCATGTATCTAAACAACCAAACTGAATTGCAAGAGAGCTCTCTATCAGACCACACCTTTACGTACGACCTTCCACAAACGAGTAGAAAAGACGCGCAGCGTCCCAAAATGATGCCAACAGTGTGACCAAACAATGATGCCACAAGAGCTAAAAAATGCTAGCTCTAAATTAAGTTAATTTTTCACTAACCTTACAATTATGAGATGGATATATATACACCTTAACTTAATATATATACAAGCAATGCTGCATCAATCAGCTTAGTCATCGTATCGCCTTGGGACAACAATGGTTCTTCCTCTTCTAGATTTTCTAACACTCCCCACCGAAGAGGCATTGTTGTCATTACCTTCTGCAAGGTTAGCCAAGCCTTCTTCATGAGGCTGTAACTCAAATGTTTCATCTTGACTATCTGTGTTTTTGCTGATTTCTAAAGCATAGAGTTTTTGTATAGGTCTCTTTAACTTTCCTCCTGAAGTCTTTACCAGTACAGACCTAACTAAATTGTCTTTGCCAACAAACAACTCTTCAATTATGCCAAGCTTCCAGCATTGCCTTGGTCTTTCATCCCCAATCATTACCACTTCTCCCACCTTGATACAATTTGCATTGGAGCCCTTTACCTTGCCTGATGGGTAATAATTGAGTTCTGGCAAGTATTCCATCTGCCACCTCTTCCATAACTGATCTTGTAGCTCTTCAAGGTACCTGAACCGTCTGGTTAACTCTCCTTGAGTGCTCTGGATAGGCTGCAAGTCTTCTGGCACACTGGGGTTTGATGTTAATCGTTTACCACAAAGAAAATGATTTGGTGTCAATGGCTCTGCATCCTGCCTACTGTTGTAAACAAAAGTGATAGGCCTACTGTTCACCATTGCTTCTACTTCACATAAAACAGTAGAGAATTCTTCTTTGCTCAAATGAGCATTAGCTAAAAGTTTCTTTAATGGACACTTTACACTTCTCACTAGCCTTTCCCAAAATCCTCCCCACCATGGTGCTCTCTCAACAATAAACTCCCACTGTACCCCTTGGTGTGAAAAGTAGGATTGGAATCCTTCCTCTTTTAGCAAGGACCAAATTTCTTGGAGTTCCTTTGCAGCCTTTTTGAAGGTTTTTGCATTATCCGATATGATTTTATTTGGGAAACCCCTTCTGTTCACAAACCTTTTAAAGGCCAAAAGAAATACATCACTACTTAAGTTGCTTACCAACTCCAAATGGATTGCTCTGGTGGTAGCACAGGTGAAAAGACATATATAACCTTTGTTAGACTCCCCTCGCTCATACACATAGACTGGCCCTGCAAAGTCCACTCCCACTACATCAAATGGGGCAGTATAGACACACCGTTCTCTTGGAAGTGGAGCCACCTTTTCATAATAAGGCTTTGCACTCCAACGCTTGCAAACCACACATTTATGCAAGACCTTTTTCACTACTTGTCTAATTTTGGGAATCCAAAATTGTTGTCTAATCTCTATTATCACTTCTCTAACTCCAGCATGTAACAGCTTATGATGAGTATCCAGGATCAAAAGGTCCACAAAGTGCCCCCCAGAAGGTAGCAAAATTGGATGTCTTTTCTCCTCTGGAAGCCCAGAAAACTGTAGTCTACCTCCTACTCTCAATAAATCCTGATCCAAAAACACATCCAAACCCTTGAGCGCAGAATGTGTTGGTAGAACCTGTAATGGATGGCTGGTGAGCAATTCTCTCTCTTCACCAAATTTTTTCTTCTGCATATATACCACCCAGTATTTCCTGGCTTGCTGAATCTCATTACTGTTCAGAATTCCTTCCCTTCTTGTTTCTCCCTTAATGTTGTTGGTAAATCTATATATCCATGCTGTCACTCTTAACAATCTTTTCAGACTGCTAATGTCCTCAAGCCTCAATATGGGGTCCTGCTGCATAACTTGACAACTGTTCACAGTGCATTTTCTCACCTCACTCACCCATGCTTCTTAAGCCTGGCATTCTCCTACAATAGGCTGATTAGAAGGCCAGTTTTCACTTCCAAGTTTTAGCCACTCTCGCCCATTCCACCACAAACTTGACTGTGAAAGATCTTTCACTGAAATTCCTCGTGTTGGTAAATCAGCGGGGTTTTGGATGCCTGGACAATGCTTCCATTGCTTGGGATCTGTATGCGCTTGAATTTCCTCCACCCTATTGGCAACAAATGGTTTCCATTTCCTTGCCTGACTTCTTAACAAGTGCCAAACTATAGTGGAGTCTGTCCAATAATAGCTTGGAATTTCATAGAGGGCCAAAGACTTTCGCACTGTAATTGCAAGCCGACTAGCAATAACGGCACCATCAATTCCAACCTTGGAACAGAAAGCCTTTTCAAAGGTGCTACTCTACTCTTTGCAGCAACCAACCTGCAACTTACTTCCTCTTGCAATGCGCCTCTTATATAAATACAAGTTGCATAGGCTTCCTCACTTGCATCACAAAAGATGTGCAGCTCCAAATTGTCTGGACTATTGTTCAACTCTCCAAAGTACCATCTTGGGATTTCAATGTCTCCAAGATGTGCCAATTCTTTGAACCAATATTTCCACCTTACCACCATATGATCAGGTAACTCTTGGTCCCAACCAAGTCCAATTTCCCAGAGGCTCTGAAACCAAATTTTTGACTTTATCACAAATGGAGCCAGGAATCCAAGAGGATCAAAGACCTTCGAAGCCAAACTAAGAGCTGTACGTTTTGTCCACCTTGTCTCATTCTCAGCCAGCTCTACTAAAGATTTCCCATTGAAGGTAAACAAATCATCATCTTGCTGCCAAACGATGCCTAGCACCTTTGCGTCTATTGCCCACAACTCCTTAATACCAGAATCCTCAATACTTTCTGCTGCATCAGGTACTACAGAGGAATGACTCATAAACTCTTGTAATTGCGAATGATTGGTCTGCCATTTTCTGAGCTCCATGCCAGCCTCCCTCATTATAGCTCTAGCCTCCATGAATATCTGTTTAGCCATTTCTGTATTATCCATGGAACATAGCAAATCATCAACATAAAAATTTTTCCTTATGTGTTCAATAGTGTTAGGATAGTGCGAAAAATGCTCTGTATGAATTGGTCCACAATTAACCCACCCCTTATTTCTCCAGTTTAACTATAGAGTAGATCAAGTCTAGCCTAGAGGGGTCAGCCTAGAGATTCCGGAAATGGTCCAGAGCGGGCAGATAAATTGAGGTCCACAGTAGGATTCCTCACCAAGATTAGGTTAGGGCAATCTACCTTCACCTTTGTTAAGCTATGAGTTGATGCTGGGTCTTAGGCCACAAAGTAGGCCTAACTTGTCTGACCCAGCTTAATTTAATGTGATTAACTTACTGGGGTAAAAACTCAATTAGTCACTTACTTTTAGTTATTGGAGTCTCTCCCTTCTCCGGTTGTGTAATTGTCGAGAGCGCACTTGCTGGTACGTCCTCTCGCCCCGTTCCTCGTTTTCGTTCTCCCTTTGTTCTCCTCTTCGCGGGGCTTTTTTCACCAGCGTTGTCTTGGTTTTTTCCTCGGTTGGTTGAGCGGTAATGTATCTATTACCGAGCACGCTCCTCCCACACAGTATATAAATACTAGTGTGGAGAATAACTCTGGTGAGCAACCAATTGGTTTCTTCCACCCAGTTATTGACATAAAAGGAATTTAATAATTGTTAGATTAACTACCTACCTACTCAGTGAACCATTTTCGTTACCTCCCAACTACCCACTCATCAGTTTTCCATATACTGGGGGCCCCGGGAGATAAAAATTTTGGTGTCATTGTCACCAATTTTTGTGTCTGAGTGTAGACTAGCTAACTATTTAACTGTAAATGCCTGTTAATCTGATTAACAGTGCCTATCCTCACTTCTCATGGAGAAGGTGTAGCATTTAATTAGAAGAGAAAATATACATCCATAGGATGAAACTGTCTATGGTCTTTACCATAAGAAAAGAAAAAATGAAAGTTAGAAGATAAAATTACAATTCCCCAGCATCTATTTTTTGTTGTAAAAATAATCGCGCCTTTAATGCTGTTTGTCGCTGAGGTCTTGTGTCTGTCAATGTTGTAGTAGGATGCGTTACCACTCCTACTGTCAAAGGAATAGTTACTGGAAGTTCAGTGTCTCCAGTTGTTACTGTCAGTGGAGAAGGTTCTCCAAAGTCCATTGTTTTGGGTTCAGACTCTAAAGGGTACAAAAGAGAAATGTCTCTTGTTGTGTCACCCGTTGAAGTCCTTAATTTGACCACTCTTGTTACCCCGTCTGCCCCTGGTCTGAGTTCTGAAACTCTAGCCAGAGGCCAGTATTGTCTTGGAGTACTGTCATGTATGAGAACAAGGTCCCCTACCTTAATTGTGTCAGACCAATCCTTCTTAGTCATTTGTTTATGTCTCTCCTTTAGACCCATCAAGTACTCAGTTTTCCACTGTTTAATGAAATGAGCTTTAACTCTAGTTAAATGTTGTAACTTAGTCTGTAGTTCATTATGTCGTTGAGTCCAGTTTGGGTCTTCTGAAGAGTCTATATTGTAGTCCGGCAGGAGACTAACTTGTTCTCCCCGAATCAAATGATTTGGAGTTAATGGTTCCGGGTCATTAATGTTGTCACTCGCATAAGTGAGTGGTCTATTGTTAATGATGTTCTCAATCTCAGCCAGGAGAGTGAGTAACCCAAATAAGTGTATCTGTTTTTTGCCAATTGCTTTCTTCAAGCAATTCTTTACTGTTTGTATATTCCTCTCCCAGATAGAACCATACCAAGGAGAGGCAACCGGAATATACTTCCACTTTATGTTTGAATTTTGTATATATAAGTGTGATTTCATTGCTTAACAAGTCGTGGATGACTTGTTCACCAGCTTTGAAATATGTAGCATTGTCAGTCCAAACTGTCTTTGGTACTGAATGTCGTGCACAGAATCTCTTAAAGACAGCAACAAAAGATTCTGCTGTAAGGTCCTCCACAACATCCAAATAAACAGCTCGTGAGGCAGCACATGTAAACAGTACAATGTACATTTTTTGTTCAGTGTCACCCACCCCTACAGTCAATGCTCCTGTATAGTCAATGCCTACAGTCTCAAAGGGTCTGTTGAGAGTAACTCTCTCCTCTGGCAAAGCAGGAGGATTTGGTTTCCTATAGGGCCTAGCGTGAATACGCCTACATGTGACACACTCACTCAGGACTGTTTTAACAGTGATCCTTCCCTTGGGTATCCAATAAGTTTTTCTTAATGTAGTTAGTGTCTGTGGTACCCCCATATGATATACATCATTGTGTGTTTTTCTGATGATTAATGTTGTCAAATAGCTAAATCTAGGTAAAAGGATTGGATGTTTGCTTTTGTATGACAGTTTTGATTTGTCTAATCTCCCTTTACACCTTAGAAGGCCTTCCTCATCTCTGAACAAGTTTAGATCCACAACTACTGATGGTACAGGTTCTTTTTTGTTTCCCATTAGTTAAGAATTCTAACTCTTTATTGTACTCTTTTTGTTGTGCTTGGCCTATCCAGTATTTGGTTGCAACTTCTGTATAATTATGATTATTTTTATTTAGCTGTTTGTTAATTGTAGTTAAACAGTTGTGAGCAAACCTCAAACAGTAGGCTGTAACCCTGACAAGTTTGTTGAAATCAGAATACTGTTCATAATTAGTGATTGGTTCAACCTTTTCATTCGAAAAGATTAAATTTAATGTCAAGTTAACTTGTTCCACAGGCCATTGGTCTGTATTACAGAGCCACTTAGGTCCCATAAACCAAGTTTTGTTTGACTTCAACAACTTGTAGGATAAACCTCTGGTCAGAAAGTCTGCTGGATTTTGTTTAGTTGGAACATAGTGAAAGTTTACTTGTAGGCTTTCATTAGCGTCAGCTATTTCTTTTAGCCTATTTCTTACAAAGATATTCTTACTATTAATGCTATCATTCCGTATCCAGGCAAGACAAATCTGACTGTCAAGCCAGATGTGGATATGAGTTAAGTACACATCATGGTAAGCATCCTTAAGCAATGAAATGGTTTTAATGGCTAATGTAGCAGCCAATAGTTCCAATTGAGGTATGGTTCGGGTAGGTTTGAGAGGTGCAACTTTCCCTTTTGCATAAATTAGATGACTTTCTGTAGGGCTTACAAGATACGCACAGCACCCATAAGCTTGTGTGCTTGCATCAGCAAACACATGAAGTCTCTGGGGCTTATCCCTAAACCCAGAGCACCTTTGAATTTTAATGTTCTGCACTTTTGTTAAATCAGCAGCTAACTTCTTCCAAGATTTTTGATTTTCATTTGTTATTGGATCATCCCACCCAACATTTGTCCTCCAAATTTCTTGGAGGAGAATCTTTGATTTTATTGTTGAAGGCAGGAATAGACCCATAGGATCAAAAATTTTGGAAGCCTCTGATAATATTTGTCTTTTAGTATTTGCTTCCTCATCAAGTTTAAAACCTTTAGTACAGATTGAATCATGACTGTTAGAAATTGCATCCAAATACCAGTTCATACCTAAAGTTTTAACTCTGTCTGATGGCTCAGTCAGACCATTATTATCCTTTAAAATCTTTTTGTTTAAATCCTCATCATTTGAAATCCACTCTCTAAGTTCAAAGTTACCTTGTTGCATAATGTTTTGAGAGTGTTCATAGACTTCAGATAATTCAGATTTTGTTGCTGTTGAGCCTATTAGATTGTCTACGTAAAAATGTTCCTTAAGGAAGTTCAATGTTAAAGAGTTATTAAACTGGTTCAAATGATGTCCAATTGTCAATGCTAATAGGCTAGGTGAGCAATTGGCTCCAAACAACACAACATTAAATCTATAGGTTATGAACCCTTTATTCAAATCAAATGGATCCTTGAACCATAAGAACCTAAGTTGGTTCTTATCATATTCATTTTTAAGATTTATTCTCAAAAATGCCTTTGAAATGTCACTTTGTACGCATATTTGTCTAACCTGAACCTCAGTAAGATCTTCACAAGGTCAGAAATGAGATTAGGACCCTCAATCAAGCAATCATTCAAACTGTGTTTATCACTGTCTTTGAGGCTACAGTTATATACTACTCTGAGTTTTGTTGTTGGGGCATCTTGTCGATAAACCCCCCTGTGGGTTAAATAATGACAACCATCTTTTTTAAAAGGGTTATTTGTTACTTCTTCATTGAAGCCTTTCTGTAGCTGTTCTTTGAAGACATCATTATATATTTTTACATTATTATCTTGTTTGAGTTTTTTCATTACTTTATATAAATGTCCTTTAGCTACTTTGAGATTGTCTCTTAAAGTTGGACAATTTATTTTCCAAGGTAACTCAATAAAATAACTATTGTCTTTGCACTGAATGGTGTCTTCAAATCTTTCTACCATTAACTGATCTTCTGAAGTTTGATTTGTGTCATGTATACCCACAGATTCTAGCAACCATAAAGTTTGAATTGCCTCATCCAAAGTTTCATTTGATAATGATGAATTAATGTTCTCAGTTGAGATAATATTATTCAAAGTGTTGCTATTCTTACAGGTGTTATGTAGGACTGAGTTGAGGCACATAGTATTTGTTGGTCATGAACTGTTTTGGTTTAGGTCTAGGTTGTATTCTGATAGGTCACCCAAAGGGGCTATCCCTGATGGAGTCTGAATAGCTATACCATTACCTATCTCTACTATGCCCTTATGAATAAGATTAATATAATCTGCCCCTATTAGCATTTCAATGTTAGCTACTGTGTTGTTAGTGATATGTCTATCAGCTATTTTGTAGTGTTTTCCCAAATGATTTATGGTTTGTTCTAGTTTGGGTATAACCAGTTTGTTTTGTCCTACTTTAGAAATAATAACTGCTTCACTTTTCTTGAATTTACTTTCTAAATGTAGTTCCAGGTCAATTGTCTTATAGCTATTTTTGTCTGAGTTATCCTTAACAAAGGATGCAATATTGAGGTTTTGTTCATTCGGGTTTGGTGTCAAACCCAATTTATTAACTACATTTTTTGAAACAAATGTTTGTTGAGAACAACAGTCTATAAGACATCTCACTGGAGTGGTACTACCCTCACTATTCACTAAGTCCAAAGTAATAGTTGGTAAAAGAATCTCAGTGTTTCTTGTTACATTGTTTGAACAAGCAGAATGTCCCATGAAAGTGGCATTTTCTTTGTTACCTTTGTTTGGGGGAGGTATCTTTTGAGTTTGAGTACTATTGTTTGGACACTTTGGTGAATCACACATTGATGAGACATGTCGTAAACTTTTACAAAACTTACACTTGAATCTTAACCTAGATTTACAGTCTTTTTATAATGTCCCTGGCCAGTACACTTTTTACACAGGTTCAACTGTTCACATCTTTTAGCTCTTTGGTTAAAGTCTGAATATTTGTCACACCCAGTACTACTGTGTTCATTACTTGCACAAAATTTGCAATGTGGTGTGTAAGTTGAGGCAGCAGTTACATTAAAGTTCTGTAATGTAGGTGTTCGTGTATTATAGTTGGTCACATTTGATTCTACAGTATCAAGTTTTGTCTGTTTGGCTGTAGCTAGTTGGTCTCTGGGAACAGTCTTTGGTTTATCCATAGTCTGGGTCTTATGTGTTGGAAAATCTCTCAATTTGTAATTAGTTAGGATATTGGGGAAGTGTTTTCTTATACTTTCTAAATTAGGATAATTTTCTCCCGTCTTTAGAATTAAAATATCTTTAACCCTCGAAGGAAGGCACCTAAGTACTATGCCTTGTATAATCCAAGATGAAGCTTTAATATCTATCTCATTGCTAACCAGTTGTCCTATAATAGCTTCTAATTTTGTATAAAAATTTTCCATATCACTATGGTTATCTTTTATGGGTGCAAATTCAAAAATTTGTTGAGATAATTCATATACAATCTCATCTTTATTAATGTAATTACGTTTTAAAAGATCAATAGCTACTTCATATGAATTCCCTACGGCTGGTAAATAGGCTATCAGGTTATAGGCTGGGCCTTTAAGGGAACTAGTTAAGTAACTAAACTTTTCAACAGTTGAAATATAAGGTTTATTACCTATTAAATTCTCAGATTTGTCAATGAAAGATGGGAATTGTACCGTGTCCCCTTCAAATGTTGGTACTAGCAAAATGGGTAACTGAGCCCTCAATTCTTGTGACTCAGGATTTAGCATGCCACTTAAATTTTGTTGAAGGTTAGCCCTACTTTGATTAAAATCAGAATTAGGGTTTTTTGGTGTTAAGTCAGTCAAACGAGACCGTAGTCTCCTTATTTGCTGTTCAATTGAGATTACCTGATCATCATCATCAGCGTAAAGGTCTATCAATTGTTCTTCAGCCATTTCGGATTCAACTAACTCTGAAATACTCTCATTAATGGCTATTATTTCCTTCTTTTTAGTTTCCAATTTAAATTACACTCTCTTATTTTCCTTACCTGGTTGTGTAATATTGTTAAAAGTGTTCACAGCCTTTGTAACAGCTCCCAACTTTGCCCCCCTTTTCTTTTTTAACTTTTTCAATTCCGCACTGTCCATGTCTAAGTCAAAATTGTTTAACTGGGGATCGTAATGAAATAGAGGACAAGAAGAAATTACCAGAGAAGAGAGAGCACAGACAAAACAGTCAAGTTCAAATTTGGTTTAATCCCCCCCAAGTACTTGTGTGTCACTCAGGTCTAAGCTTATAAGAGAATGAGACTCCTTAAATGTAAATGTTTCCTAGTTAGGCCCTAGGTTGTAGACCTAATTAGGCTTGATTAGGTTAGGCTTAGGCTTAGGCTTAGGCTAGACCATTTAGCCTAATTCTGCAATTTTTGTTAAGTAAGGTTAAGGTTTGTAAATTCTCCCCACACGGGCCACCAATGCGAAAAATGCTCTGTATGAATTGGTCCACAATTAACCCACCCCTTATTTCTCCAGTTTAACTATAGAGTAGATCAAGTCTAGCCTAGAGGGGTCAGCCTAGAGATTCCGGAAATGGTCCAGAGCGGGCAGATAAATTGAGGTCCACAGTAGGATTCCTCACCAAGATTAGGTTAGGGCAATCTACCTTCACCTTTGTTAAGCTATGAGTTGATGCTGGGTCTTAGGCCACAATGTAGGCCTAACTTGTCTGACCCAGCTTAATTTAATGTGATTAACTTACTGGGGTAAAAACTCAATTAGTCACTTACTTTTAGTTATTAGAGTCTCTCCCTTCTCCGGTTGTGTAATTGTCGAGAGCGCACTTGCTGGTACGTCCTCTCGCCCCGTTCCTCGTTTTCGTTCTCCCTTTGTTCTCCTCTTCGCGGGGCTTTTTTCACCAGCGTTGTCTTGGTTTTTTCCTCGGTTGGTTGAGCGGTAATGTATCTATTACCGAGCACGCTCCTCCCACACAGTATATAAATACTAGTGTGGAGAATAACTCTGGTGAGCAACCAATTGGTTTCTTCCACCCAGTTATTGACATAAAAGGAATTTAATAATTGTTAGATTAACTACCTACCTACTCAGTGAACCATTTTCGTTACCTCCCAACTACCCACTCATCAGTTTTCCATAGATAGACTTCAGAATATTTCTTAAAATGGTACTGCATAGTAGCTGCCAACAGAAATGGACTAGAGCTGAGGCCAAACAACACTGACTTCATTCTATATGCTTGAACCTTAGGTTCATTTTCCAACAAGTCTTTCGTATCCACCCACAGATACCTTACTGCATCTCTGTCCTCTGGGTTTAACTTTATCCGCAAAAAGGCTTGCTTCACATCTGCAGTCAATGCTACTCTACCAAACCTGAATCTCAGTAACAAGGAAAATAAATCTGCATTTAAATTTGGCCCAGCATCCAAACAGTCATTCAAGGACACACCACCTTTGTCCTTGGCTGAGCCATCAAAAACTACCCTCAGTTTGGTGGTAGTTTTGTCTCGCCGTACCACTGCATGGTGTGGCAGATAATGTGCCTCCTGGCTCACCAGCTCACCTTGCACCCTTTCAGCATAGCCCTCCCTTACATAACTTAGGATGGCCTCATCGTATTCAATTAACAACTCCTCATTTTTTCTTAGCCTGTACAATGAAGTCTCCAACCTCCGATTAGCTAGCTGAAGGTTTGAACCGGGTTTGCAAGAATCCTTCCATGGTAGGCCAACTTCATAGCAACCATCTCTAAACCCAATCCCTTTTTCAAATTGCTCTAAAACATCATTGTTCACTGTACTTGCCTGGTTGTCCTTTATACCAATAGATTCAAGTTCCCAAAACGCTTTCAAATGCCTTTCCAGACCATGGCTGTTCTCCTCAATCTTAACAAAAAGAGCCTTAACTTCCATTTCATTGCAATAACTACCATGTAGCATCCAGCCTAGCTTACTTTCAATAGCTACTGGGCCTTGAGATGTACGGACAATATTACCAGTGATGAAGTCCCAATAATAGTCAGCTCCAATCAAAAGACTAATATCTTCTGTTCCCTCAAACTTATTATTGCCCAAATTAATTCCTTTAACTTGCAATTCTTGGACACATGCCATATCTAAACAAGTAGTGACTGGAGCACAAAGTTCCTCAATCTCTACAGCTTGGACCTTGATAGTGGGACTTTGCGGTAACAACCCTTTAACCAGAACTTCTACCTTCTTAAATTTGGTTCGGTTTTGAACGGAACCCCCAAACCCAGAAATTCTTAAATTTTCCCTCTTAAGTTCTTTAAACTTCAATTTTCTGGAAATTCTGGTCTTAATAAAACTACACTGGCTACCACTATCAAACAACACTCTTACAGTAGCTTCTCCCTCATTCCCAATTAATAAGGCTGCAGTTGTTTGCAATAATCCCCCTTTACTTTTACTCCCTTGCATAGCAGTGGCATGTGCCACTGATGTCTCTACTTCTGGTGTAGGCCTACTAAGAGTGTTTTCACACAATAATGGCTGATGCCTACCATGACATTTTTTGCACAAAATTTTAAACTTACAAAACCTTGCTCTATGACCTTTCAAAAAACATTTAAAACATGCTGTGGACTTAGTTACCCTGTCCTTTCTCTCCTCAAAGGGTAAGGCCTCAGCCACCTCACATTTATATGACTTGTGGTTGCCTTCGCAAAATATGCATTCCTTGATTCCCTTTAATTTATTCTCAGAGGAGGCATGTAGAGCTGACACTGTACCTGGGCTATTCCTTTTTGTGGAAACTTTGGTGCTGTGCCTGCCTTTGTCCCTTGTTTACCATCCCACTGTGCAAACTCAACTCCCTCTCGTCTTGCTAATTCCTGTGCTAAAAGACTTAACATCTGCTGAAGGGGGATGTACACAGTTCTGCAGAGTGTCCCCTACTTAATTCAAGCAAAATTGAGCTAGGCAATTTAGACTCCAGTTAGGAACCAACATTATACCATACTTTTCCATTCCTACACACCCAAGTTGTCCAGGACCTATTTTCTAATTTCAAATTCATCATATAACTGCCGTAACTCCTTGACACTATTAGGATTATTAACAGGAGGTATAGCTAAAAGTGCACGGAGGTGGCTTTTAATTAAGATCTCTGGCTTACCAAACCGTTTCTTTAATATATCCCAAGCCACATTATAATTAGCCTCTGTTAATGCTAATCCTGCTATAGTCTTTGCTGCCTCCCCTTCCAAGAGGGACCGCAAATAATTAAACTTCTCCACGGCACTTAACACTTGACTAGAATGAACTGCTGATTGAAAACTGTCTGCCCATCCTTGCCATTCCTGAATACTCCCAGAAAATGTTTTGAGTACAAGCCTCGGTAATTGAACTACAGATCTGTTAACCTTAACTTCACAAGCATCATTTGTTGAGTGTTGTGTTTCATTATTAGACCTGGTCTCTAACTGTACTGAGCTGCTAAACTCTTTGCTCGGAGGCCTACGTTAATCATATCATCAATAATCTCTTCAAAGTAAATTATGTTATTTTCTATTTCATCCTCTTCTATAAGAGCCTCAATTTTAACATTTACCTCACTTAGAGCAACCTTTTTAGTTTCTAATATGGCAAGCTGCGCAGTCACTAAGCGTAAATCCTCTTGCTCTATGGCAGAATCTATAGTGGCAATGACCTTTGTAATTAGACCTTTGTAGGCACTTCTCCTTTTTATAAATTTGTTCAATTCAGATGCACTCATCTTCAATGTAAACAACCCTTGGGCTCAATACCAAATGAGCTGAATTGGCAGAAATACTTAACCAAACTGATCAAACGCAAATTTTACTTTCAATAAACTGAATTGCTGGGTGGGGTACTAATCAACACCAGTATGGAATACCAAATTTTCCACCCCAGGACCTTAATTCAATAATGACCCAAAATTAACCAAACCGGAAAAAATGTAGGCCAAAAACGACAGACGACTGGCCAAGTTTCGCAATTGGGCGACCAAACTTTACCCTGGGACCTTAATTCAATAATAACCCAAATTTAACCAAACCGGAAAAATGTAGGCCAAAAACGACAGACGACTGGCCAAGTTTCGCAATTGAGCGACCAAACTTACCCTGGGACCTTAATTCAATAATACCCACCAAATTAACCAAACCGGAAAAAATGTAGGCCAAAAACGACAGACGACTGGCCAAGTTTCGCAATTGGGCGACCAAACTTTTTACCCTGGGACCTTAACTCAATAATACTCAACCCGTCTAGGCCTAACTTGGGATACAATTTGCACAATCAGAACTTTGCCGAAAAATAGTCACTGACTCAGTCTTGGGGTAGAAATCCGGTTCTGAAGGACCATGTTATTTTATTTATTTGTCGGGTTCAAAATCCCAGCTGAGCCGTGAACGGCCAAATTCTAAAGGGCAAGTTCTACCTAAAGCCCAAGTTAAGCTAAATTAAAACTTACGGATTTGAGATCCTATTAGGTCCTACCTCAGGGTAACCTCAGGGTTGCTGACTCGATGCGGGCCTACCTTAGACCTTAATTACATGAACTTAAAGTAAACAAAAGGGTACTATTTGTGGTCTTCTTTCTGAACCTTGCAACAACAACGCAACCTGGACTATTGCACGATGCAACAATCATGTATCTAAACAACCAAACTGAATTGCAAGAGAGCTCTCTATCAGACCACACCTTTACGTACGACCTTCCACAAACGAGTAGAAAAGACGCGCAGCGTCCCAAAATGATGCCAACAGTGTGACCAAACAATGATGCCACAAGAGCTAAAAAATGCTAGCTCTAAATTAAGTTAATTTTTCACTAACCTTACAATTATGAGATGGATATATATACACCTTAACTTAATATATATATAAGCAATGCTGCATCAATCAGCTTAGTCATCGTATCGCCTTGGGACAACAATGGTTCTTCCTCTTCTAGATTTTCTAACAGATATAGAGTGTAACATATTTGTGGATAGTAGTCTATTATGACTTGATCCTCTGGATCCAGAGATACTATCTGCGAAAAATGCTCTGTTTGAATTGGTCCACAATTAACCCACCCCTTATTTCTCCAGTCTAACTATAGAGTAGATCAAGTCTAGCCTAGAGGGGTCAGCCTAGAGATTCCGGAAATGGTCCAGAGCGGGCAGATAAATTGAGGTCCACAGTAGGATTCCTCACAAGATTAGGTTAGGGCAATCTACCTTCACCTTTGTTAAGCTATGAGTTGATGCTGGGTCTTAGGTCACAATGTAGGCCTAACTTGTTTGACCCAGCTTAATTTAATGTTCTTAACTGTTTGGTGTTAAAACTCATATTAGTCACTTACTTTTAGTTATTACAGTCTCTCCCTTCTCCGGTTGTCTCATTCGAGAGCGTACTTTGCTGGTACGTCCTCTCGCCCCGTTCTTCGTTTTCGTTCTCCCTTTGTTCTCCTCTTCGCGGGGCTTCTTGTACCAGCGTTGTCTTGGTTTATTCCCGGTTGGTTGAGCGGTAATGTATCTCCATTACCGAGCACGCTCCTCCCACACAGTATATAAATACTAGTGTGGAGAATAACTCTGGTGAGCAACCAATTGGTTTCTTCCACCCAGTTATTGACATAAAAGGAATTTATTAATTGTTAGATTAACTACCTACCTACTCAGTGAACCATTTTCGTTACCTCCCAACTACCCACTCATAAGTTTTCCATATACTGGGGGCCCCGGGAGATAAAAATTTTGGTGTCATTGTCACCAATTTTGTCTGAGTGTAGACTAGCTAACTATTTAACTGTAAATGCCTGTTAATCTGATTAACAGTGCCTGTCCTCACCTTCTCATGGAGAAGGTGTAGCATTTAATTAGAAGAGAAAATATACATCCATAGGATGAAACTGTCTATGGTCTTTACCATAAGAAAAAAAAAATGAAAGTTAGAAGATAAAATTACAATTCCCCAGCATCTATTTTTTGTTGTAAAAATAGTCGCGCCTTTAATGCTGTTTGTCGCTGAGGTCTTGTTTCTGTCAATGTTGTAGTAAGATGCGTTACCACTCCTACTGTCAAAGGAATAGTTACTGGAAGTTCAGTGTCTCCAGTTGTTACTGTCAGTGGAGAAGGTTCTCCAAAGTCCATTGTTTTGGGTCCAGACTCTAAAGGGTACAAAAGAGAAATGTCTCTTGTTGTGTCACCCGTTGAAGTCCTTAATTTGACCACTCTTGTTACCCCGTCTGCCCCTGGTCTGAGTTCTGAAACTCTAGCCAGAGGCCAGTATTGTCTTGGAGTACTGTCATGTATGAGAACAAGGTCCCCTACCTTAATTGTGTCAGACCAATCCTTCTTAGTCATTTGTTTATGTCTCTCCCTTAGACCCATCAAGTACTCAGTTTTCCACTGTTTAATGAAATGAGCTTTAACTCTAGTTAAATGTTGTAACTTAGTCTGGAGCTCATCATGTCGTTGAGTCCAGTTTGGGTCTTCTGAAGAGTCTATATTGTAGTCCGGCAGGAGACTAACTTGTTCTCCCCGAATCAAATGATTTGGAGTTAATGGTTCTGGGTCATTAATGTTGTCACTCACATAAGTGAGTGGTCTATTGTTAATGATGTTCTCAATCTCAGCCAGGAGAGTGAGTAACCCAAATAGTTTTCCCTATGGCCAAGGTAGGCCATAAGACACTTGTAATAGTTTTCCCTATGGCCAAGGTAGGCCATAAGAAAATGTTTAGCCCATGGCCAAGGTAGGCCATAAGACATTTAATGCTTGGCCCATGGCCAAGGTAGGCCAAAAGACCAAGGCTCATTGTTTTGGCCCATGGCTGAGGTAGGCCATAAGACCCTTGTAATTGTTTTCCCTATGGCCAAGGTAGGCCATAAGAAAATGTTTAGCCCATGGCCAAGGTAGGCCATAAGACATTTAATGTTTGGCCCATGGCCAAGGTAGGCCAAAAGACCAAGGCTCATTGTTTTGGCCCATGGCTGAGGTAGGCCATAAGACCTTTATTGTTTGGCCCATGGCCAAGGTAGGCCATAAGACCAAGGCTCAGTTGTTTGGGCTATGGCCAAAGTAGGCCACAAGACCAAGGTTCAGTGTTTGGGCTATGGCCAAAGTAGGCCATAAGACCCTTTTGAGTAACCCATGCAATCATTGCTTATGTTCAGATAGGTTGAGTGTATTTGTGGCACATGTAAAGAGTACAGTGTATATACATATATATACACAGATTGCAAGGAATGCATGTGCCTGTTGAAAAAATCTGTTGAGTGATTCTTCCTTAAAAGAAGGATTGGATGCTTGGAGTTGTATGCATTTTAAATGCTTGTTCACTAATGTTGTTTAACTGGGGATTGTAATGAAATATTGGGGACAAGAAGAAATTACCAGAGAAGAGAGAGAACAGACAAAACAGTCAAGTTTAAATTTGGTTTAATCCCCACCAAGTACTTATGTGTCACTCAGGTCTAAGCTTATAAGAGAATGAGACTTCTTTTCTGTAAATGTTTCCTAGTTAGGCCCTAGGTTGTAGACCTAATTAGGCTTGCTCAGGTTAGGCTTTGGCTAGACCATTTAGCCTAATTCTGCAATTTTTGTTAAGTAAGGTTAAGGTTTGTAAATTCCCCACACACGGACCACCAATGCGAAAAATGCTCTGTTCGAATTGGTCCACAATTAACCCACCCCTTATTTCTCCAGTCTAACTATAGAGTAGATCAAGTCTAGCCTAGAGGGGTCAGCCTAGAGATTCCGGAAATGGTCCAGAGCGGGCAGATAAATTGAGGTCCACAGTAGGATTCCTCACAAGATTAGGTTAGGGCAATCTACCTTCACCTTTGTTAAGCTATGAGTTGATGCTGGGTCTTAGGTCACAATGTAGGCCTAACTTGTTTGACCCAGCTTAATTTAATGTTCTTAACTGTTTGGTGTTAAACTCATATTAGTCACTTACTTTTAGTTATTACAGTCTCTCCCTTCTCCGGTTGTCTCATTCGAGAGCGTACTTTGCTGGTACGTCCTCTCGCCCCGTTCTTCGTTTTCGTTCTCCCTTTGTTCTCCTCTTCGCGGGGCTTCTTGTACCAGCGTTGTCTTGGTTTATTCCCGGTTGGTTGAGCGGTAATGTATCTCCATTACCGAGCACGCTCCTCCCACACAGTATATAAATACTAGTGTGGAGAATAACTCTGGTGAGCAACCAATTGGTTTCTTCCACCCAGTTATTGACATAAAAGGAATTTATTAATTGTTAGATTAACTACCTACCTACTCAGTGAACCATTTTCGTTACCTCCCAACTACCCACTCATAAGTTTTCCATACTATCTTTAGTTTTAAATCGATAATTAATTAGTTTTAAATTGATAATTATTTAGTTTTGTAAAAATTGGTCGTTGCCAATGTGCAGGCAGTTTTTACATAAATTTCTTATGTTCTTGTGGTTCGGAACCCACGTAAAATTGTAGGTCCCCTCCGCCACCACGGAGGACATACACAATTACGAACACAGTTAGGTAGACCAGCCATGAGTGGATCCTAGGGTCTTTGTTGGTCTGAAACATTATAACACCAATAGAACATCTGCACACAGAAACAAAAATACTGAAAGTTAGGGAACATTTAGACATAAGGGGAACACAATTCATGGCAGCAGCGACGACTAACCCACAACACCTTTGCTACTACATGTACAATCATGCACCAACACCTCGCACCATTAAGGTAACACCAGAGAGACATTATAACCAAATAGTCCATTCCATACCACTCCTCATAGACATCACACAGTATAGAAAACATATACACACACACCTAACCCACAAAGCACTGACACGACTCGGTCCGAATGCGGTCCTAGGTGCGAAAGCCACCCATTGACAGGTCAGAGGCCAGCCTGAGCAGATCGGATCGAGTTAACTTAGCACGATTCCGATGTGGACATCACCCCAACTTACTGACATATAAACAGACTAGACAACTCCACAGACGACACCTGCCACCTGTGCCAGGACACACAACAAACAATTGAACGCATTATGACAGACGCTCTATCACAACATAGAACACAATATCACTAGTGCGCTGAACCTCTGGTCCACTCCGGAGAGAGGACGATTGGTTACCTGCGTGCCACCGCTTGCTCGATCAGGGTGGGTTGATCAGCTAAAGAACAACAGCCGTTCGTGTTTGTTGAATGCAAGGTGAACGACTAATTAACTAAAAGAATTAATGAGAAATATTAAAATTTTTATAAGTTTGTCCTACGCTCTGATGAACATGGATTTTAACTTTAAAATAAATAAATAAATAAATAAATAAATAAATAATTAATTAAAAGCTCTATACTCGGAAGTGGCAAGTGCTTGGGGCCCATGATTTTGTAAGGTGGAAATCAGTAAATTGGGTTTTGGGAATGTATTGAAATAGGCCCAGCGAGTTTAATTTTAAAAAATAATTGGAGGCATAGAGTGTTATTTAAATTGAAGCTCGGCATAGGCTATTCCTTAACACGCATATAGAGTATTTGATCTGCCAACTAGGCACTATCCCAGCCTACTATACTGCCTTTGATTTAGAAAACATGAAGCCACTTGGGCCTTTTCTTTGAGTTAAATGCCTTCCAATTGAACCCAGAACATAAGGCATGTATATACATATATATATATACACACACACACACAATGTTCTTGGGAGTCATAATAAAATAGATATTATGCGTTAAGTACGGTAGGCCTAGACTACATGAAAATGGAAGATAGTTCTATGGCAGGTAGGATAAGTGTTATTCTGGTTTTAGATTTAAACCCAATCTTAGTTTCATAATCAGGCCCAAGTTAGGCTGACTAGTTCCTATGTTACAGGATCACAGTATTTCAGTCTAACCTGTTTGCAGAATTTGGCAAATAGGAAGCTTGGTATTGAGGCTAGTGTCTGACCCATTATGAAAAGTTTGGTAGAATTTGGGGTAATTATGTGTTTTAAGTAACTCAGTCATTTTACACACCAAAATATATTTTTCTAGTAATATTTGATGTGATTTGTTCAAATATGACCTCCATTTCCGTCGGAAATGAGATCCAACAAAGCTATAGTACTTTGAAGTTTGGCCCATTTTCAAGGGAAATGGAGGTTAAAATCTAAGCAAAACACCTCAAATATTACTAGGAAAATGTATTTTGGTATTAATTAACCTAACCTAACCTTACCTAACATGAATATGTTATTACATTATCATTTGTATAATTTAGGTCTCGGGGGGTATGGGGGTGGAGCCCCAATAAAGATCACACATCATAAATTGATCGATTGAATGACATTTTAGCGTCGGAAATTCAAAAATAAAAAATATAAAACCCTATACCAATCAATTTGTGATGCGTGATCTTTACGGGGGCTCTGCCCCCGTACCCCGAGACCTAAATTATACAAATGATAATGTAATAACATATTCAATATTTCTATTGCTCGGAAGTCATTAGAATGCACTTCGTATATTAAATCCTCAAAATAATATTCGCACCGTTCACATATCATCCCCACAAACATCTATCAAAAACTAACAGAAGTAGACTAGCAACTTAAAAGGCCTAAGAACTTAAAAAGTGTAGTTCATATATCATGTTCTCATGACGTCACCAATCAAATATTGGAAGGCGGGAAAAAAAATGCAAAAATGTCATAATATTCAAATGTACATAATTTGTTAAGTACGCATCTGCGAGCATAGTGACTTATATGAAAATGATGAGAAAATTATGCTTTAATATTTTATAATTATATTTGCTTTTGATATTCTGAGTATGATAAAACTCCTATTAACCAAATTTGGTTGGTTGACCTGTTTTACATCCTTCATCTAACAGGGTGCTGAGATGGATAGTAAGAACATAAGAAAAGGGGAGCTTGAGTTTGTTGGAAACTCTTCCAGAACTGACTGGAAAAAATGATGGTTAATATTTATTTTAATGCTCCCTTCATTTTTGAGAAGAGACATTCTATGGCAATTTAACATATAAATTCGTATTCAGGACACCTTGAAACCTCAGGGAAACTGATAAAAATCAAGGAAATATAATAATTATTTTTTATGGGAAAAAAAAAAAAGTTTAGAAGTCAATAAGCAGTCATTACAGGCCATTGACCCAGTATTTAGCTCTTTGCTCAGCTAAAATTTTGCCACTTTCTATCCTCTCCAGTTTTATGGGGAGACATCTCATGGCAAAATTAGGAAACATAGGTTAAATCAGCCAATTAAATCTGGTTTTTGTTTCATGTGACCTTATCTGACCAATCAGAGACGTGCATTTTGAATCTCCCATAATGCATACTCATTCTAAAATGCTTTTTCAGTTCACTTTTTGCTATGGTTTGTGGAGGTTGTGATTTAGATTACTATCAATTAATACAAAATATTTATAAAAAGAAGATAGTGCTAAAGTTTTCTTTACCAGTCACGGTGTTTTACCTACTCGTGTTATTTGTCTGTAGTGTGGTCATGAGTGTAATTATAGACAAGTTGCTGACCAATATTATTGCAAAAGAGTTAGGTTAGGTAAAACATATTTTTCTAGTATTTTTTGGTATTTTTGAAAAACATTGAAAACTAGCTTTTAAAACTTTCTACCCGAGACCAGTGTAATAGTAAATATTTACTGAATTATGTACCAACTTGCCAATATTTCCTTAGAGCTCCTGCACCTTAAAATTTGCAACTACACCCCTGGTTTAGAGTATCATACTGTATGCAAGTGGACAGAGTTGACGTCAGAAGTTTTACAGGCCAGATCTCAGGTAATTGATAGGTTACTGGACATTGAATGATGTATTATTTTATGCTGCAGCCAAATGTGTACCAAGCTCATTTGCCTGATGGTGATAGCACACACCATGCACTGAGTTTGCCTGTCTCATTGTATGACATTATGCTGGACCATGGATTGAATCCTAAGGTAAACTGCAAAATTATGCCAGACTTGTTAAACATAATTAATATATATTTTTTTGGTTAATATTCGTCTTTTAACCCACTCACACGTGGTTAAAACAGTATAATATATTGAATTGCCATTCAAAATTGACTAAGAAAATATATATCTTATCTTGTACAGATTTGTATAAAATATGGTTTTTTATTAAAATTATTTCCTATTTTTGCTATTTTTTCAATACCGTATATATATATATATATATATATATATATATATATATATATATATATATATATATACAGTGGTGGCATTCAAAAATTTTAGCAACCGGTGCAAAGAGACTGTAAGAACCGGTTCGGCGAACTCATGAAATTTTAAGAACTGGTTCTTACGAACTGGTGCGAACTGGCTGAATGCCACCACTGTGTATATACGGTATATATATATATAAATTATTTGGTGAATATTTCCTATTTTTGGTGTTTCTGGCTACTTCTGCGGAATTCAATTTGTCCTGCTTTAAAATTAAATCATTATTAGCAATTGGTCTGTTAGTTCGGTGTTTTTGTGACCACAAGTATGATGTGTCAGTTTTGCATATTTGACTTTGAAGACATAATCCGCCATATTGCCCTCAATGAAGACAAGAGTTTAGACCTTTTTTTCAATCACAGAATAATTAAGACATCCGTGACCTGCCCTAAATGCAATAATGCTTGTATTTTAAGAAAAGACCAGAAAGTTTTTAGGTGCTATAAAAAAAATCCTAAAAATAAACGTGTGTCATTTCAATGTTTCAATCTTTTAAGGGCACGCTAAGTTTAGCGGACTACCCTAGCAAAGTGGGCACATGTTATTACATTATCATTTGTATAATTTAGGTCTCAGGGGTACGGGGCAGAGCCCCCATAAAGATCACGCATCACAAATTGATTGGTCCTAATGTTTTGCGCACAGTTCAGTACATGATACCAGTTAGATCAATTGAATACCTGGTTAGGTCAACTGTACGCCCTTGATGATTGGTTAGGTTAAGTCATGATATTTTCGTTAGTTTAAATAAAATGATGAGTGCAAACTTTTCTGGTTAATTTTGAGGTGTTTTGTACAAAATTGCCATCCTTTTCCTGTGCAAATGCGTAGTTTTTGAGATGATGATATCTCGAAAACTACGCATTTGCATAGGAAACGGATGGTAGATTCGTGCAAAACACCTCAAAATTGACCAGAAAAGTTTGTTCTCATCATAAAAACACACTGGGTGTAAAAATGAATAATTACCAAAAAATGATACTCATTTCTGTTGCGAATGATTTGTTAGAGTTAGTGAAGCTTAAAAGCTTTTAAAACTTTATACCCCTTTTTTATCTGGGGGCCCCCAGTGGGAACCAGGAGTTTTTGGGTGGGGAGAATCACAAAACAAGTGATTTCTGAAGATTTTGAAAGTCAGATTAATACAAAACACATCAAAAACCATAGGAAAAACATAAGAAAAACAAATTTCACCTTCAAAATTGCCCGAACCTTAAACAACCTAAACGAACCTAACCTAACCCCAAAGGAGCACAGACCACAGGAAACCATGTCCACTAACTGATTCAAATTAAAATCAGTGGAAGTGCCATTTTTTTACCCTTTTCCTGTTAGAGAGTTTAAGCTTCAATAACTCTTTAACAAATCATTTGCGACGGAAATGAGTATAATTTTTTAATTTAGCACATTGAAAAACATTGAAAACCAGCTTTTAAAACTTTTTACCAGAGACTGGTGTAATAGTAAAGAAATACCTATAATTTTAAATTATGCTATTATTTCTTTGTACCAGTATATCAATTAAGTTATCTTTAGTTCTTTACCAATATTTATATATATATATATGAAAATTATTTCACGAAAGTAACACGTGAAAAATATTTATGATGAATAAAACCACGAAGGAAAGGAAACACAAAATGGTGCTCAAGCGCTTTCATCTAATGACATCCTCAGGAACACTGAAGTACATAAAAAGGTTAAGCCTATATATAGGTTACAGAAAGAAAAAAATAAAAAATAAATAACATACATACACACACACACACACATATATATATATATATATATATATATATATACACACACATACATATCTATATATACACATACATACATACATACATACATACATACATATATATACAATAAACAGAGAAGTAAAAATTAAAAATTAAAACCTTAAAGGATTACCAGTGAGGCGTACAGATTTGTAAAGAAAAATATCGATTTTTAGCACAAGATCAAATGGATTATAAAAATACAAATTTATACTGGAACTCTGCCCGGGTTTTAACACACTGCTGCCTATGGTCAGGGTTCGATATATATAAAAAAATAAAATGCAAATTAAAAGTTAATCGATTTTTAGCACAAGATCAAATGGATTATAAAAATACAAATTTATACTGGAACTCTGCCCGGGTTTTAACACACTGCTGCCTATGGTCAGGGTTCGATATATATAAAAAAATAAAATGCAAATTAAAAGTTAATCGATTTTTAGCACAAGATCAAATGGATTATAAAAATACAAATTTATACTGGAACTCTGCCCGGGTTTTAACACACTGCTGCCTATGGTCAGGTTTCGATATATATAAAAAAAAAATGCAAATTAAAAGTTAATAAAGTAGAAGACAAGTTTACCAAAGATTTAATGTTTTACCCTTCTTATCTAAATCTGTTTTAAAGGAATTCAAACTAACAGGATCGAGTTGAAAAAGACCTTTGCTTATGTTGAAGTTATTTGAAAGTTGGATAATGGCAGACTCAAGAATATTTCTGTTAACAATATTGCTTGAATAGAATAAAACTGAAGCATTATTCCAATCAATACAGTGGGCTAACTCTGACAAATGGACAAAAAGGGCACTGGACAACTGTCCTGTTCTAACGGAATATTGATGCTGTTTTATACGCGTGTGCAAATCCTTTCCCGTCTGACCTATGTAAAAGGAATCACATTGTTTACAACCAATTTTATAGATAATGCCTGAATTATTGGTAGGGCTATTTTTTACTATGATATTTTTCACAATATTGTTATATGAAAATACTACATTAATATCCAAAAGTTTAAGTACATTAGCAATGCCTAAAAAGCCCGGGAAAAATGGAAGTACTAAAATATTTTTTGACAAAGTACGAGTGTTAATATTGACACGATAGAAAGTTCGTTTTGCCTTGTTGAGACAAGATTCCATAAATGCAGATGGATAACACAAATCACTTCCAATACCGTTGATTTTTTCCAATTCGGCATCGATGGAAAAAATCAACGGTATTGGAAGTGATTTGTGTTATCCATCTGCGTTTATGGAATCTTGTCTCAACAAGGCAAAACGAACTTTCTATCGTGTCAATATTAACACTCGTACTTTGTCAAAAAATATTTTAGTACTTCCATTTTTCCCGGGCTTTTTAGGCATTGCTAATATACTTAAACTTTTGGATATTAATGTAGTATTTTCATATAACAATATTGTGAAAAATATCATAGTAAAAAATAACCCTACCAATAATTCAGGCATTATCTATAAAATTGGTTGTAAACAATGTGATTCCTTTTACATAGGTCAGATGGGAAAGGATTTGCACACACGTATAAAACAGCATCAATATTCCGTTAGAACAGGACAGTTGTCCAGTGCCCTTTTTGTCCATTTGTCAGAGTTAGCCCACTGTATTGATTGGAATAATGCTTCAGTTTTATTCCATTCAAGCAACATTGTTAATAGAAATATTCTTGAGTCTGCCATTATCCAACTTTCAAATAACTTCAACATAAGCAAAGGTCTTTTTCAACTCGATCATGTTAGTTTGAATTCCTTTAAAACAGATTTAGATAAGAAGGGTAAAACATTAAATCTTTGGTAAACTTGTCTTCTACTTTATTAACTTTTAATTTGCATTTTATTTTTATATATATCGAAACCTGACCATAGGCAGCAGTGTGTTAAAACCCGGGCAGAGTTCCAGTATAAATTTGTATTTTTATAATCCATTTGATCTTGTGCTAAAAATCGATTAACTTTTAATTTGCATTTTATTTTTTTATATATATCGAACCCTGACCATAGGCAGCAGTGTGTTAAAACCCGGGCAGAGTTCCAGTATAAATTTGTATTTTTATAATCCATTTGATCTTGTGCTAAAAATCGATATTTTTCTTTACAAATCTGTACGCCTCACTGGTAATCCTTCAAGGTTTTAATTTTTAATTTTTACTTCTCTGTTTATTGTATATATATGTATGTATATATGTATTTGTATATATAGATATGTATGTATATATATATATATATATAATATATATATATATATGTGTGTGTATGTATGTTATTTATTTTTTCTTTTTTTCTTTCTGTAACCTATATATAGGCTTAACCTTTTTATGTACTTCAGTGTTCCTGAGGATGTCATTAGATGAAAGCGCTTGAGCACCATTTTGTGTTTCCTTTCCTTCGTGGTTTTATTCATCATATATATATATATATATATAAATTGTCAGCAATTTGATATGAGGCGATGCGTGGAAGAAGGGCGACCTAGCCATTTTTGGCGAAAATGAATTATTGCTGATTTTCAGTAGCTTAATATATTAAGCTAGTGTACTGAAAACAGCAATAATTCATTTTTGCCAAAAATGGCTAGGTCGCCCTTCATCTACCTAATTGTCAATAAATATCTCTCCAACTTAAAATGCATTTTTCTCAAAGATTTGATTTTGGCTAGGTCGCCCTTCTTCCACGCAATGCCTCATATGTAGTACAAATATTTTGTAGAAAAATAGAAAATATTTGGTCAATTTGTAGTTTCAACCAACCATGGAATTTTTTGATGAAAAATGTCATTCAAGAGCTCTTCAAATTCTGAAAACTTTTTTCAATTACCATTTTGCTTGCAAATGAACGACAGTTGAACAAGGGGACCTGGCTTTATCATATGCCCTGCTGCGTTGCCACACAGCAGGAGGGTGACGCAGTCCTTCGCAGCCTTGAACCTGGGGGCTTGCTTCTCAGACTTGGAAATGTAGGTTCTGGTTGGCATTTTTTTCCAAAACAAACCTGTTTCATCAGCATTGAAGACCTGCTCTGGAAGATATCCATTTTCCTCAACCAATTTCCTGAATTCTTCTGGGAACACACGTGCAGCTGCCTCGTCCACTGATGCTGATTTGCCAGTGATTTTAATATTTTTCAGGTTGAAATGCTTCCTGAATGAAACTGTTGAGCCAACCTGCACTGGCTTTAAAATTCTTCTCAGAGCTGGTGGATGCTTCGCCCTCAGGAACCTCAGATTTAAACTGTACATAAAGACTCAGTGCCTTCTCCCTGAGCACGTTGCCATAGACGGGGACACGTTTCTGGTTCATATCCTCCACCCAGATGTTTATTGCCTTCTCCACCTTCACTAGAGTTAAGTCTCTAACCTGGCTAGTCACCTTAGCAGCAGTAAATGAGGCACTTGTAGACATGGTTTTACGAATTTCCCTCTCTCGAATCTTGATGGATCTCATGCTTGATTTGTGTCACCCGTACTTCTGTGCCACAGTGGCGATCGACATGCTGGCTTTTAATAAGTCTAACACAGCCACTTTTTCTTCCAGGGTCATCACAGAGCGTTGTTTCTTCGCTGGAGGACCAGAGGCAGAGGTTGGCTTGTGTTTGGGCATTGTGAATGAGTATGAAAGAGGTTTTAAGCGCACTAAATTGACACACACAAGGCACCTGTTACTCCGATGATACATGCGTGGGAACTGAAACAGACAAACAAGTGGGATGGTGGGGTGGCACCACCTATTTTTTATATTTTTAATTGCTGTATGTATTTATTATAGTATTAAAATTAAAAAATTTTATATTTTATATTTTTTATATTTTTATTTTATTTTTTTATTTATATTTTTTTAAAATTTGGATTTATATTTTCTGAAATTTGGAAATTGTAAAATTATAACCCGCATATAGTTGAAGCCGCGTAAGTTGCGAGTCTACTGTATAGCTTCATTTCAAAGTTTTGAAATGGCAACCCTGGCCAAAATCAAGGTCTAGGGTCTTTGAGATGGCTGGACACTGTTTGAAAGATTGGAGGTCATAGACAAGGGTGGAAAGATGGATTGAGGAAGGTTGTTCCAAAGTTGATTGGTTGAGTAAATGAAAGATTGAAAATACTGATTAACTCTCGCATTAGAGTGTTGGACAGGAAAGGAATGAGGATGTGTTGAAAGTCTGATATGTATTGCATGTTCTCTTTAAAGGATGAGATATGCAGTAAGAGGGTTCAGAAGAGCACTGTTCATTATAATAGTGGTAGTAAAGAGAGAATGAGAGAGAACATTGTGAAAAGAGAGGGATGAAAGACAGTCAGTCAGAGGTGGGGAATTGATGAGACAAAAAGCCTTTATATTCCATCTGGTCAAGTAAAGCTGTGTAAATTGAACCACCCCACACATGAGAAGCATACTCCTGCGCAGAGACAGCAGTTGAGTCGGGGTGAAGAAACTGCGAAGACAATACAGCACACCTGTCACCTAACCTCTTAGAACCAAGCTGTTTTGGAAAGCAAGTACATACAGTATACGTGATCTTTCCAAGAAAGATCGCAAGAAAAGGAAGTGTCAAGAATGTTAAGAGAAGAGGAACACCACTATTAATGGTTCTAGGACAATTGCCCCCTATTGCATAGCATAAAACATGGAATCAACTGAATAGAGAGGGGAAAATAAAAGTTAATGCTTTATTTTCATGTTTTATTTGTTATGCTTAATAATAATAATTATAAACACGAAATGCATAAATCTCACACACAATTTTTTAACACTACAAATCTGTAATTAGTGAAACAATTATGAATCAGTCATACTCAGTATGGTATTTAAAAACTCAGTCATAAGTATATCACACACTAAAATTGCAAGTTATGGGCTATTCCTCTCAAAAAGTCCATCACACATTGGTTCTCAAAGTCTCGTACGATGGTTGCTATTCTGGCTGTCAAATTTTGATAATGTTTCTTTTTAGGTGGTGCTGCATCACCCGCAATCATGTGGTTGGTGGTGATGTTGGGCAGTGCTTGCTCCTCCTTCAACACTTCAAGAAATTTCCAGATATTTGGATGGAATGAAGTACAGTAATGATAGCTTGCATATGATTATGCCAGTGCCATCCTTCCAAGGAGTTGTTGGTGCGAGGTAAATCTTTGACTAGATGATCATACATATCCCACATGTTGACAGAGAAACGTGGAGCTCGCCTGTTATGTCAATGTTGTCTGCCAATGTGTGTACAGTAGACCCTCACATTAACATAAACTTTGGGGGAGGGGGAGTGTGTGGTCGCTAAGGTGAAGTACGGAAACCCCCCACTTTAATGTACTGGGGAATGTTAAAGTGAAGTATGGATGACCCCCACTTTACAGGACATTAAAGTGGGGTTTTCCGTAACCAAAATACTTCAGTACAGTTCCACATGTATGTATAACCAGTGGTGTAGTGCTGTGGGAATGGCGTTCCCTTACGTTTTTTGGTAGATGGAACGGCATTCCCTCACTATTTCAAATAAATCCGAACTTACAAATCTCTAACGTCATGAAATTTTAATTCCCACCCCTAGAAGAAATATGAGAAAGAATCATTAACTATTTCATTTCTTTTAGCTTCGACTGAGGCAATGCTAGCCTATAAAGATCTGATGAAACAGTCACCACGGCGTACCAGTTGTTAACTTTTTTTTAGTTAATCATTCCACTTGTTAGCTATTTTTATTGATCGTACTGGATGTCGTATATCTAATGACACTGGAAATACTGCATCTTCAACCTTGGAATATATCCTAATATCCAGGGCATATGACCTCAAAATATCCCTGAAATTGGTCAGATTTCAAAAGATTTCCCGGGGGGCTTACAGTGCCCCCAGACCCCCAGCTGTATGGGCTCGCCGCGCTCGCCATTGTCCCCCCTGCATCTGAGTAACACTTTCAGAATGCATTCCCTCACTTCTTTATTTAACACTACACCACTGTGTATAGCCCTTGAATCTCCACATTCAACACATAACATGAAAATGCATACATAGACTTACCTACTTATGAACACATGCACATGTATTTATTTATTTTTATGTACTCACCATATATAGTCAATCCTCCAAAATATTGTCGGGAACTTCTGGTGTGATGACTGGAAAATCCAGGTCTGGTGAGAGGGTTTTGAACTCCACTTCAGGCTCCGGTAGGATGGCTGGCGAAGGAGTACTACTGCTAGTACTTGCACTCTCAGGAAACTGGAGTGGTGACACAGTGAAGCCAACACTGCTGCTAGTACTTGGCATTGGTGATGGTTCAGTGGGCAGTGAAAGGTCAAACATTCTGCTTGAAATGGAGCTTCGGCATGAAACGGGTGTGGATGTGCATCAGGGCTTGGTAGCAGGGGACTTGAAGAAATCATGAATTTTCGTTTGCTTGATCCTTTTGTTTTGACTGGCAATGATTTCATTTTGGCACTTCCTTATGTAGTTTTAGTAAGGGAGAATATTAGGCAGTGCCGTAGTCTCATCAATGAATTTCAGCAGAACATCAGCAGCATCTCTTGCCTGGCTCAACGTAGTCTTGGGTATAACCTCGGAGACATCTTCAGCATCCTCATCGTCATCAAGAGGTTCATCGGTGGATCTGTCTTCAGACCTGACTGAAATGTTGGCTACAATTTCACTCTCACTAAGATCTTTGTACCTTGGGTCACCATTGTCAGCATCAAGCCATTCCATAACTTTGTCCTCTGTAGCCTCTGTTTTGCCTGCTTGTTGGAGAACACCCAAATAGTCCTGTGGCTCGAAGCCCTCGAAGTCTATTTCCAGGTCCTGAATGTTATGGAGCAGTTTCTTCCAGGCATTGTGTAGAGTGGACTCCTTGACCTCATTCCAGCTGTCGGCCCAATTGTAGATAGCAGACTTGATGTTGTAGGCTTTGAAGTTCCTGAGTGTCTTCTCAGCCCTGTCCTCTGTGTCATCTTCAGAGATGACACACAAGCACTGCTCCAATTGCTTGGCCCTGTAGATTCTCTTGCAGCTCACTATCACCCCCTGGTCCATAGATTGTATTACTGACATGGAATTAGGGGGGAGGAACATAGCTCTGATCTTGCCATCCTCACTTGTGAGTTCCTCTGCATGTGGGTGTGCTGGCGCATTGTCTAGCAAGAGGACAGCCTTCACATCTTCAGGGCTTATTTTTAAAACATGTTCCTGGTATGCCTTCACCTGCATAACGAAGAACTTGTAGAACCATTTGTGGAAAATATTCTGCATGAACCAGGCCTTGCTGCTCCTGTAGATGACTGGAAGTTCGTGCATGCAGTCCTTGAGTACACAAGGCTTGGCTGATCTTCCACTGACCAAAGGCTTCAGTCTATGCTTGCTGTCAGCATTTGCGCAGGCCAACACAGACACACGCTGTTTGTCTGTCTTAAAGCTTGGAAGATGTTTGTCAGTTTTGTGGGCATACTCTTCCAAAATAAGCCCATCTCATCGCCATTATACAGCTGGTAGGAAGCAACCCCAGCTTCATCAATCAGTCTGTAGTTTGCACCTGAATGACTCCACTTGAGACAGGTCCGCACTGGCTGCTTCTCCCATAAACTTTCTGTTCGATAAGCCATGCCTGCACTGGAAATGATACAGCCGGCCACCACTTGCTCTAAAGTCTGTCATTGAACTCCTGTGTGAAATGCTTAGCTGCTGACTGGATGTCAATTCCTCTGACTGGAACATTCTTGGCCCGTTGCTGCTTGAACCACGTGTACACAGCCACATCCATGTTTTTCTTGTAGGATGTGTTCAAGCGAGACTTTTTCAAACTCCTGCCTCCAGATTCACTGTCTAGCACATAGGCATGTATTTCGTTGCTCTTCTGCTTAGACAGTGGTCTTGCTTATCTTATGCTTCTGCTTAACAAATGCTACACTTAACCCTTGTTCTATGTCAGAGAGAATTGCTTTCTTCTCTTCAATGGAGATCGTACACCTTTTCTGTTTGACACCAGTAGTACCACTTGTGGATGCTATTGTTCAGAAAATAAAGTTTGTACAAGCAGGCAATAATTAAGTAAAGTATGCACATACACTGTTAAAGCACAGACTATCACTGTACTCCTATATGTACTGCTATTAACTGATAAGTCACTTTGAACTCAAAAAAATGCTATGAACTGATAAGATCTGTGTAACACAATAATAAGAAATAAAAACATGTAGCCACATACAGTACATACATACAGTATTTATAAATAAATGAGTTACATATAATTATTTATATTTATGTATCTAAATATCTATGTAACATCACACAAAAGAACACCTAACATGCACAACACTTGGAAGCAGCGCTATGTACATACACAACCACTCGCCACCACTGCACACGCAATACAACAGGAAACAACTGACCGCAACCTCATCTGAGGGCTGGCTCCAATAATATTCGGGTGGTGTCACCTTCACTTTAACGACTCAGAGTCTGCTAAAGTGAAGTTTGGTGATGCTAACAGACTTTTTTAGCAGAAATCTTCACTTTAATGACCTGTATTATGTTAAACTGAATGTTAATGACCAGACAGCAATTTAGTCTGTCCAAGTGAAGTTTCTGCTAATGTGAAGGTTGTTAACGCGGGGGATTTCTGTATCTTCAAAGTAATCTGTGACAGGATCAGCTTCAGGTGGCATATTCTCATGCAGTGTCTCAAATGCGTCAACCACTTCATCTTGTGGAATGAATGACAGAGCTGGTAGCATTCAAATTTTCATGGCAAAGTCAGCATCAATTTAATATTTTTCTTGTAATCCTTCAGATTGAACCTTGCGATATGTTTTGTGATAAATGGTAGAAACATCCTTTGACTTGCATTAGGGAAATACCTCTTCAATGACACTCCTGGCAGCTTGTTCATAGTCAATGAGAAAAGTCTTTGGATTGAACATAGGGTTGATGGAGAAGGTCTTGATATGTTGTTTGGTAGCAGAGCATAAACACAAGGAATAACTCTTTTTGAAGTTAGAGAATGAATAGTGTACAGTTGGTAAAACAGTTCAGGTACAACTTTAAATGTTCCATCAGCAAACCAATCAGTTGATTTCTCCAATAGCCTGAGGTTTTTAGCTGTGGAAAACACAAGCATACGATGATCACTCTGTCCACTATCATACAGCAGGAAATCTTCACCTTCAGCTGTCATCTTGTACTCAAATGGAATGACCATGTCAGTGAGGTTTGATGGAATGGGATGAGGGGTGGTAGTTGCATTGAGGCACCTTCTGATATAGTCTGAACTGTTTGAGTAATAATTTGCTGCACAGTCTCTTGGTTGTTAATAGCTCTTTCCTTGATTTTCTGCCTGACAGACAGTACTTCTGGGTGCCATATGTCAGCAGCATGGGTGTGGCCATTTACATAGCCACCAACTTCATTTCCACAAACTTTAACTTTGGCTTTACAGTTGCTATGCCGATGTTTCTCACATTCATAAGATATAATACTATTTGCCAGTTCTTTCTGCTTTACATAGATGCAGCCATTATAAATAAGCTTCCTTTTACCTCATTCACTTTGGATGAACTCCATGATAAGAGGATATAAAAAATAAGATATACCTTTCAACCCATGAAAATGAAGAGCAAATCAAAGTAAATTAATAATTTCAAAGTCACGAATGCACTTAAAGTTCACTATACTTAACACAAAATCTTAACAAATAAATGTTTAACCTTAGACACAAACAACAGAGATGGAAATCAGAAACTATACATGCAGATCAAAAGCTGATAACAGACTGCCTAAATCTTTTCTTGAAACACCAATACCTTGTGTCAGGATGATATCAGTTATATATATATATATAATGATGAATTTCACAATTAAACACACAAATATATACAACTTGACAGAAAAACAAAAGGATTAACAAGAGTTGATAAGAGGCAAAAGGTATTTTAACAGGATATTGTCAGTTTTATACATTCTCACACAGTTATTGAAATTATTTTTAAAATGGATAAATGCACATTCTAGAATATTCCTTTTGATTATATCTGTGTTTTTTTAATGAGAACTTAATGAGAATAACTTCAATAACAGTGCAGGAATGTATAAACTTGACAATATCCTGTTAAAATACCTTTTGCCTCTAATCAACTCTTGTTAATACTTTTGTTTTTCTGTCTAGTTGTATATATTTTTCTCATCTTGCCTCCACCCTTAATTCCCTGATGAGGTGTACTTCTGAATACATGAAAGGCCTTGAAATCATTTTTCTTTTTCCTTGTGGATTTGCATCATATATATAACCTTTGGTTAGCTTCTGCCTGAATTGTTCATTTTGACGAAGGTCAAGCTTTTCACTCCACCTTAGACCTACAGTTTAATGTGGAATCTGAACCATGCCCCATCAGCAGCCCAGCGTCTTAACCACTAGGCCACCCAGGGTACCCATTTATCTACCAACCACTTTCTTTGTGTGGAAGGATGAACAGCTGGGTTTTGCTGCGTGCCAGCTGCCGTTGGGTCTTGAACCCGGGGCTGATGGATTCATAGTCAGCAACGCTAACCACTACACCACCGAGCGCAAGAACAGTGATATATATATATATATATATATATATATATATATATATATATATATATATATATTTATTAGTGATGTAGGTCACATCCGCATCCGCGGAACATCCACATCCGCGGAACATCCGCACATTTTCTCGCACCCGCATCCGCACTTTGGACTGTGGATGTCGTGCGGATGTGGACCATTGAGATAAATGTCATTAATAAGCGGAAATTATCAAATTCTACTATATTAATAGAACTAGTTCATTGTGCGCAAAAGTGATGCAAGCGACAAGACGAGAGGCTGTTCTTGTATGAAGTTACTCTCTTGCAACCTACTTAGATCCACGTTACAAAGCTAAGTTATTTTCACCAAGTACATTAGAACGAGTTAAATCATCACTTGGCAAAGCAGTTGAAGAGCTTCAATCTCTTGAATCTGTCGCTTCGCCACCCACCAAAGAATAAAAGTTTCAGTGACAGAACCAACACCTTCAACGAGCAAATCTATCACAGAATCTGTCTCTCAGTTTCTTGAGTCAAGCAGCAATGACGAGACCTACGCGATGTCAAAAGATGTAGTAAAAATGATCGAGAGCTATCACCAAGAAAAACGCCTGGCTGCATGTGACAATCCTATTAGTTGGTGGAAAAATACGCAGAATATCTATCCATACTTGAGTAAACTTGCAAGGAAACATTTAGCCTGTCCTCCAACAAACGTACTAAGCGAGAGATTATTTAGCAGTGCTGGATTAATATATGATGAAAAGAGAAACAGACTGGCAGCAGAAAAGGCAGAAAAATTAATGTTCCTTAAGCATAACCTTCCTATAATTAAGTTTGAACATTAAACGATGAACATCTTAGTTTACTTTATTTTAATTACTCATTTATAAATATGCCTAATAAAACTTTAAACTTAATATAAAGTTATCAAGCTAATTAAAGATCTCTTTCTATAAGGGTGGAGGTTGGGGAAAGAGGTCGGTGGGGTGCATTTGAGTTGGGTTCACGTCCCGCATCCTGGTAACACAATTATGGTTTCTAATTGTGGCTGAAACTCAACAAAATATAACGAATTTATTTGCAGACGAATTCACTAATTGATTTCTATATTAGTTAGATGCTTGATATTATTTTATATGTTCAGAGAAAAGTACAGCAATTATTGTACAATTAATCAATTATACTACATTATAGCTACAGCTCTCTATATAATAACTTATTATATACGTTAAACACAACAAATCTTGAATATATCCTAAAAAATAATGAAAATGTAGACATCTGCATCCACGGATGTTGAAATCAAACATCCGCGGATGTGAAAAAAATGACATCTGCTACATCACTAATATATATATATATATCACTGTTCTTGCGCTCCCATTGGTAGACAGCATTAGGCCACCTGTGATGTCACTGGTGGTGTGATCTAGTTCATAGAACATCAAACTACCAGTGATGTCATTCATTGATGCTGCAACAAGCAGTGACTTGCGAAGAGTGTAGGCAACACACACACACACAAGCTTGTTGGGGGACAATTGTCCAGGGGGGCAACTGTCCTAGGGGGGCAATTGTCCAGGGGGCAGTTGTCCGGATACCACTATTAATAGCTTTAGGAGAACAGTGGCCATCTACAACTGCAGCTATGGGCTAGATCAGCCAGAAAGGAAATTAGAGATGAAAGTAGAGGTAGAAGGATAGAAACTGAAGGAGGAGGGCAGTTTGGAAATTAATGATTTGTGCCAGGCTCTATCAAAAGCTTTTGGTATGTCCAGCACAGTAGCAAAGGTTTCACCAAAATCCTGAAAGGAGAATGACCAAGAGTCAGAGAGATAGGCAAGATCACCAGTAGAGCATCCCTTGTGGAACCCATATGGATGATCTGAAGGAAGATTGTGAAAAGAGAGGTATTTAAGAATCTTCCTATTAAGGATATACTAAAAAATGTGAGAAAGTTAAGAAATCAAAGCAGTTGGATGATAGGTGGAGAGTTGAGAGTGGTCACCTTTCTTTGGGACAGGCTGAATGAAAGTGAACTTCCAGCATAAAGGAAAAGTACCAGATGAAAGACCAAAATGGAAAAGTTTGCCTAGGCACAGTCCACACAGAAGCACAGTTCTTGAGAACAGCAGGAAGGACACCATCAGGACTGTATACCTTCCTGGAGTTGAGCCCAAATAGGGCAGAAGAAGCATCTTTGGGGGAGATTCTAATTTCAGACATAATTAAGTTGAAGGGAGTAGGAACAGCACCAGAATCATCTAAGGTTGAATTGAAGGTGAAACTTTGAGCAAAGACTTCAGCTTTATCAGGAGAAGAGATGGCAACAGTCACTGGAATGGAAAAGAGGAGGGAAAGAAGTAAAGTTGTTGGAGAGGTTTTTGGCTAGATACCAGAAAAAGAGGGAAGAATTAGAATTGGGTAGGTTTTTATATTTTTGTCTGGTGAAGGAATTTTTGGTGAGTCAAAGAACAGATTTGTATGATTCTGGGCAGAAATATAAGCTAAGTGAGAATCAGGAGTTGGATGGCAATGGTACCTTCTGAAAGCCTCCTCTCTGAATTATGGATAGCATTAGAACAAGCAAAATTAAACTAAGTTGGATCTGTAATGTACATACAATTGTTTCAAAACTCGGGTTAATCTCAATATTGAGAGAATTTTAAGTCTGTTATAATTAAAAACATTTTTAGTAATTCTGAAGGCTTGGCTTTGTGAGAGAGCTCAGGTCTGATGGGGATTACTATGACCTCCCAGACCTTACTGAGGAATTTGGAAGCATTCAAGAATCCTTCCTAATTATGTAAGCCCCTATAAAAACTTGTAGTTTTACCCACTGGACAGATTCAAATGGAGTAGTTTCTCTGCTGAAAGGTTGATGGCAGCCACTATTGTTTGATACTGAGACTAGTTTCCTCAGGTGCCAGTTAGCTACCTTCAACATCCTCAGGGGAGAAACCCACTTTGAGAGGAAGCATCCATCATTAGTTAAATGTTCTTTCCTTAAACCATCTATAAATGGGACATTCCGGGACAAGTCAACCAAAAAGAAATTAATTTTGCAACAAACCCCCTCCTGTTTTGATGAGATTTGGTACCCTGGCCCCAAACATACCCGTAAAATTTTAACCTAATTGAATCATTAGGTCAAGAGATATAGGATCAAAGTCAAGCATTGTTTCGAAAACTAGGTTACTACTAACTGTAATGTGACTAATGTCAAGCTCTTTTTCCTGACTAACATCCTCTAACCAGTTTTCCTAGGTTTAAAAATTCACTTAATTGTAGATTCATTTGGAATATTCTTTGAGATATACTGAAATTATATTTGTCAAAAGAATTACTTTACTTGATTTGCATTTTTTTCACAGTTTCAGCTTGGTTATATATTTATTAATAATTAAACTGGTTCTGTAGTCCTGAATTAATTGATCTCTTATTTGGCCCTCATAAATAATCAGAGTTATATGATGGTCGGATCTTTGTACAAGAATCTCTCCAGTTGGTTCATGAATTTAATTAGGTTGATCATGCAATTTACGAGTAGGGTACTTTGAAGTTTAAATAAAAGTTTTATAGCAAGAAGCTTTAATTTGTTAAACCCTTTACATAATTTAATCTTAAACGCATTAGTTTTTGCCAGTTGACCAAAGGCCAAGCAAACTATGTTAGGTTTTTCCTCATTGTTGTTATAAATTTCCACTTAGTACATAAAAAAAAATAGGTTATTTCGTTTACTGTTAGTTTTTTGTTTTTTTCCCCCAAGATGTGCATATGATACACCTTGTCTATACAATGTGCAATTATTTTAAAAATTGAAGGTGTATTTTTTGTAGTTTAATTTTTTTTTTAGCTCAAATCTTGGTATTAACCCCCACCTCCCCTCAACATTGTTGGTCAAGATTACAGTAGGCCCCTATTTGAATTGTAAAACATACTATTGAATTTTTATATTTAATGAAAGGTGTATAGGTATAGAACTTACGCTTAAACATTTATTAAAATCAAAGGTGATGCATTTATTGCTATTTAAGCTTTTCTATGTCACAGTTGTGGACTTTCTGCAAGTCTATTTTTGGACTTGTAATTAAACCTTAATCTGGTGTTGGGTGGTCAAAAGTGGAGTACAGTATATGGTAGGGTACAACTTCAAAATATAGCGTTCTAATTTTTCCATTTAATGGAAGTATCATAATGTCAGATTTTTGGACCTAACTTTTCTTTGTGTGTACATAAATGTGTATGAATGAGGGAGAGCGAAATTTGTATTTAAATTTGGTTGGCTCACCCACCTTAATGGTTTACTAGTTAGGTTTTATATGGACTTGGAATTTTTGATGTGAAAGAAGAAATTCTTTTTAAGATAGGGAGTGGTATAAGGGGATATTTTGGCCATATTAGGGAGTTGACCGAGTTACAGAAGCCCTCTTTCCTTCCCTATCCTCTAGTGATGGGATGATACCAAAAGTTTTAACGATTCTGATTCCGATACCACTAAAAAGTCTCGATTCCGATTCTCAATATTTTTAAATATAATTTTATACTTGTTTTTCTGGAAATTGTCATATTTTACCCTGGTAAGATTAACTATTTACATTATGAGTATGGTAATATAAATTATAAATTATAATAGATTGGTTTAAAAATAAAAATCAACTGTAAGTTGTAACAATTCATTTTAATCTTCTTGATTACACATCATGGATATACATGTTTTAATGTATAGCTACAATACAATAAAAATAAAATTTGTTATCCTCTTTCATTTAAATTTTAAAGTTTACATTGCAAAACTGGTTCAATTAAAAGTTAAAGAATCGTTTTAAGAATCGGAAATCATGGTACAATTCTCTCGATTCCGATTCCGATTCCTGAAAAATGCTCGATTCTTCCGATTCCGATTAATCGTCCCATCACTACTATCCTCCCTTCCAGTGAAAACCCTGTGTAATGTACTGTAACACACGACCCAATAGTATGTACAGTAAACTCTTGTCCAATGTGGCTTTGATTATACATGCTTAAATAAATGTAACACTTATTTACTCAACATGTATAAAATTTAATTATATGCAGTACATATTGAATTGGGTGCGCATCACATTTTATGCATGTACATGACAACGCGAGTGAGTGTGAGTCTCCTGCCACAAGCAACGGTCAACCAAGAAGAGGATGAACCTGCAAAGCTTATCCTGACAACAAAGGCATTGTCAGACTTCCTATGCAAGGCAAATGAGCTGGCAGAAATTGGCATTAACATGGACCTGATAATGGAGAGGAGCCTTAAATTTAAGAGAGGACTTGAGGATCTCTGAACACCTTGCAGGGAGCTCATGAAAAATTTATGGAGGAAGGCAAAACAGCAAACAACAACTTCCTTCTTTAAATCTGTTGTTGTATCCTCTAAAGCAGGGGTTCCCAAATTGGTGTTCCGCGGAACACTTGTATACCGTGAGAAGTGTTCCGTGGAACACAATTTGGAAACCCCTGCTCTAAAGCATCCACTTCAATGGAGTTTGATGCTGATGATCCTTCAGCCTGAAACAATTAACCCCTCAACCTCGAAACTACTCCTACTCCTCCTCCTCCTCCTTTGATTTGTTTATATATATATATATATATATATATGATGAATAAAACCACGAAGGAAAAAGAAACACAAAGGGGTGCTCAAGCGCTTTCGTCTAATGACATCCTCAGGAACACTGGAGTGAAAGGACAGATCAAGGCAATATATAGGTTACAAAAATAAACATACATACACATTCACATATATATACATATATATATATATACATATATATATATATATAAATATATACATATATATAGTAAGCATAGAAAAAAATTGTGGGAGGAGCCAACATTTATATGGTCACAGAAGAATAAAGAAATAAAAATAAATATAAATATAAATTGAGAAAAAATTAATTACAAAATAGTGCCTTAGTGATATATATGTCACAGCCTAAATAATCATAAAGAAATAAACAGGCAAATAAAAAAAACCCATAAATACATATACATACATATATATATATATATACATATATATACACATATAATATATATATATATATATATATAAAGACACTTTTAGCACTTTGGCCGACCTTCCATATAAATTCAAATGGCTTTTTTATGGAACAGGTCACAAAAGAATAAAGAAATAAAAATAAATATAAATATTGTAAGTGGAGTCTACCAATTCAAGCTCAAGAGGGAGGTTTTACAATCGATTTAATAGATGCTGCCAAATTGATATATATGTCACATTATTAAAAAATAAAAATTGAAAGATAAATTTTAAGAGAGGCACACCAATTTATAAGGGAAAAATTACCACATATGCATATTATAGTCACAAACGAATACAAAAGTACAAATAAATATAAATTGGAAAACAAAATGATCCCTAGATGATATATAAAGAACAATAAAATATATACAACATATTTACGGTATATATACGAAATATAAACGCAATATATACAGAATATATATATATATATATATATGCATAAGGGAAAAAAAATTACCAAATTTGTTTTTATAATTATTGTCTGAGAAAACGGTAGGTCGCAAAAGAATAAAGAAATAAAAATAAATATAACTTGAAAAAATTACAAATAATACACGTACACATATATACCCGCATACCCAAATATATATATACATATACACACATATATACAAACACACACACACACACACACACAATATATATATATATATATATACAAGCTTGACCTTCACGAAATGAGAAATCATCCCGCAGAACCTTTGTGAGGTTGTAAGGTAAGGTAAGGTACATACACATATACATATATATATATATATTTAACTGCATACATACATACATACATACATATACACACATACATACATACATATACACACATATACATACAAACACATTTAACTGCAATGACCACACACATACGCACATACACATACATACATACACATACACTCATACAGCAAAAAATTGAAAAATAAAATTGTAAGGGAAACAACAGACAAAAACAAATTTTTTACCAAAGATTTAACAACCTGCCCTTTTTGTTTAAATCCATTCTGAAGGAATTCAGAGCAACGGGATCAAGTTGAAACAGACCTTTACTCATGTTAAGGTTATTTGTAAGTTGAATTATAGCCGACTCAAGAATATTTCTATTAACAATGTTGCTAGAGTGAAACAAAACTGAAACATTATTCCAATCAATACAATGGGATAACTCTGACAAATGGACAAAAAGGGCACTGGACAACTGTCCCGTTCTAACGGAATATTGATGCTGTTTTACACGCGTTTGCAAATCCTTTCCCGTCTGACCTATGTAAAAGGAATCACATTGCTTACACCCAATTTTATAGATAATGCCTAAATTATTGGTAGGGCTATTTTTTACTATGATGTTTTTCACAATATTGTTATATGAAAAAACTACACTGATATCCAAAAGTTTAAGTACATTAGCAATGCCTAAGAAGCCCGGGAAAAATGGAAGTACTAAAATATTCTTTGACAAGGTGCGAGTGTTATTATTCACACGATAGAAGGTTCGTTTAGCCTTATTAAGACAAGATTCCATGAACGCAGATGGGTAACACAACTCACTTCCAATACCGTTGATATTTTCCAATTCGGCATCGATGTATTCAGGACTGGCGATCCTAAGAGCGCGGAGAAACATTGAGGAAAATATGGCCTTTTTAATAGGGGTGTCATGTCCAGAGTAAAAGTGTACGTAGGACAAATTGTTTGTTTTTTTCCGATATATACTAAACTTAAAACCCGGGCTATCCCTATGAACACGCACATCCAAAAACGGGATTGAGTTGTCTTGTTCCACTTCTAAAGTAAATTTAATGGAGGGGACTTGGTCATTTAACTGAAGGAGGAAGTCATCCAGGTCACGATTCATGGGCCAGATACACAAAATATCGTCGACGTACCGCAACCAAGGGATGCCAACCCCCAGGATTCTCGGAATGTAAGTAATTTCAAAAAACTCCATATAAATATTGGAGAGAAGGGGCGACAAAGGGTTGCCCATGGCCATCCCAAAAACTTGTTGATAATGCTCGCCATTGAAAGTGAATTTACAATCCTTGATACAAAGCTTAATAAGCTCCAAAACAGTGTGTGCAGGTAATGGTAAATCATAATTATGTAATTCTCTGGCGAGAAAGTCAAGCATATCATCAATCGGAACTTTTGTGAACAATGAACAAACGTCGAAACTGATCAATCTATCGTTGGTATTAATGCGAACATTATTCAATTTTTCAGTGAGATCCATGGAATTTTTTACGTGTGAATCAGAGACAGTTCCAAGAATGGGGGACAAAACATTAACAAGCCATTTGGAGAGTTTATAGGTAATAGAGCCCACCGAGCTAATAATAGGGCGCATAGGGTTACCCGGTTTGTGGGTTTTAATAAGACCATAAAGATAAGGCAAAGCAGGTGAAGTGGACAAAAAAAGGGGAATTAAATCCTTATGATCTTTGAGAATGCGTTTCAAGCCACTATTGAAAGATTTGATGACATCATCCTGTGGGTTCTTCCTAAGTTTCACGTATGTGGCGGGGTCCTGAAGCAGCTCATTCATCTTTCCAATGTAATCCACTTTGTCCATAATGACTAAGGTGTTAGCCTTGTCTGCTTTAGTAATATGGAGCTCACTATCTTTTTTTAATTGTGAAAGGCTATTGCGGAAACGTTTAGGAAAGTTATCTTCGTAAGAAATATTCGCAGCACCATAGACCAGGCCTTTAACTATGTTAACTAAAAACTGAGGAAGGTTACACTGTTTTTCAAAACGAGCAAGACTATGACAAATTTGTAAAGCAGTAGGTTTTTTAACAATATAAAAGGACATACCAAATCCAAGGGCACTTTTTGCATCGTCACTAATGTTTTTCGAAGAAAGGTTCAAAACACACTTTGAGCTTGCTTTTTTACTCCACTGACTATTTCGAATGAGACTTTTAATTTTGCGATCCAAAATGTTTCGAAGTGAAGAAGTTCTCCGACGCAACTCGTTGTAAATTTCATCAAACAAAGGTTGGATCCACGGTTGGGGAATAACAGTCAAAACATTACGTTTGGCAATGCCTAAATTTTTGAAGGTGGACCACTCATTTTGTCTGGTGACTTCAATATGTTTCTTTAAAATTACTCTGCTAAAGTTGTTGAACGGATGGTCGTCCATTTCTCTGAGGCGAATCGGAAGGAGGGACTTGGGAAGGACCTGCTCCTCCAGACAATTAGTAAGAAACTTCCGTCGGATCCGAATTGCATGCCCCTTCATTAATGTAGAAGCAAACACCGACACAAACGGGGACAATAGAGGGAACAGCAAGGCGAAGGAACGCGTGGTGTTCATTATATGAAAAATTATTTCACGAAAGTGACACGTGAAAAGTATTTATGATGAATAAAACCACGAAGGAAAAAGAAACACAAAGGGGTGCTCAAGCGCTTTCGTCTAATGACATCCTCAGGAACACTGGAGTGAAAGGACAGATCAAGGCAATATATAGGTTACAAAAATAAACATACATACATACACATTCACATATATATACATATATATATATATACATATATATATATATATATAAAATATACATATATATAGTAAGCATAGAAAAAAATTGTGGGAGGAGTTTCTTACTAATTGTCTGGAGGAGCAGGTCCTTCCCAAGTCCCTCCTTCCGATTCGCCTCAGAGAAATGGACGACCATCCGTTCAACAACTTTAGCAGAGTAATTTTAAAGAAACATATTGAAGTCACCAGACAAAATGAGTGGTCCACCTTCAAAAATTTAGGCATTGCCAAACGTAATGTTTTGACTGTTATTCCCCAACCGTGGATCCAACCTTTGTTTGATGAAATTTACAACGAGTTGCGTCGGAGAACTTCTTCACTTCGAAACATTTTGGATCGCAAAATTAAAAGTCTCATTCGAAATAGTCAGTGGAGTAAAAAAGCAAGCTCAAAGTGTGTTTTGAACCTTTCTTCGAAAAACATTAGTGACGATGCAAAAAGTGCCCTTGGATTTGGTATGTCCTTTTATATTGTTAAAAACCTACTGCTTTACAAATTTGTCATAGTCTTGCTCGTTTTGAAAACAGTGTAACCTTCCTCAGTTTTAGTTAACATAGTTAAAGGCCTGGTCTATGGTGCTGCGAATATTTCTTACGAAGATAACTTTCCTAAACGTTTCCGCAATAGCCTTTCACATTAAAAAAAGATAGTGAGCTCCATATTACTAAAGCAGACAAGGCTAACACCTTAGTCATTATGGACAAAGTGGATTACATTGGAAAGATGAATGAGCTGCTTCAGGACCCCCCACATACGTGAAACTTAGGAAGAACCCACAGGATGATGTCATCAAATCTTTCAATAGTGGCTTGAAACGCATTCTCAAAGATCATAAGGATTTAATTCCCCTTTTTTTGTCCACTTCACCTGCTTTGCCTTATCTTTATGGTCTTATTAAAACCCACAACCGGGTAACCCTATGCGCCCTATTATTAGCTCGGTGGGCTCTATTACCTATAAACTCTCCAAATGGCTTGTTAATGTTTTGTCCCCCATTCTTGGAACTGTCTCTGATTCACACGTAAAAAATTCCATGGATCTCACTGAAAAATTGAATAATGTTTGCATTAATACCAACGATAGATTGATCAGTTTCGACGTTTGTTCATTGTTCACAAAAGTTCCGATTGATGATATGCTTGACTTTCTCGCCAGAGAATTACATAATTATGATTTACCATTACCTGCACACACTGTTTTGGAGCTTATTAAGCTTTGTATCAAGGATTGTAAATTCACTTTCAATGGCGAGCATTATCAACAGTTTTTGGGATGGCCATGGGCAACCCTTTGTCGCCCCTTCTCTCCAATATTTATATGGAGTTTTTTGAAATTACTTACATTCCGAGAATCCTGGGGGTTGGCATCCCTTGGTTGCGGTACGTCGACGATATTTGTGTATCTGGCCCATGAATCGTGACCTGGATGACTTCCTCCTTCAGTTAAATGACCAAGTCCCCTCCATTAAATTTACTTTAGAAGTGGAACAAGACAACTCAATCCCGTTTTTGGATGTGCGTGTTCATAGGGATAGCCCGGGTTTTAAGTTTAGTATATATCGGAAAAAAACAAACAATTTGTCCTACGTACACTTTTACTCTGGACATGACACCCCTATTAAAAAGGCCATATTTTCCTCAATGTTTCTCCGCGCTCTTAGGATCGCCAGTCCTGAATACATCGATGCCGAATTGGAAAATATCAACGGTATTGGAAGTGAGTTGTGTTACCCATCTGCGTTCATGGAATCTTGTCTTAATAAGGCTAAACGAACCTTCTATCGTGTGAATAATAACACTCGCACCTTGTCAAAGAATATTTTAGTACTTCCATTTTTCCCGGGCTTCTTAGGCATTGCTAATGTACTTAAACTTTTGGATATCAGTGTAGTTTTTTCATATAACAATATTGTGAAAAACATCATAGTAAAAAATAGCCCTACCAATAATTTAGGCATTATCTATAAAATTGGTGTAAGCAATGTGATTCCTTTTACATAGGTCAGACGGGAAAGGATTTGCAAACGCGTGTAAAACAGCATCAATATTCCGTTAGAACGGGACAGTTGTCCAGTGCCCTTTTTGTCCATTTGTCAGAGTTATCCCATTGTATTGATTGGAATAATGTTTCAGTTTTGTTTCACTCTAGCAACATTGTTAATAGAAATATTCTTGAGTCGGCTATAATTCAACTTACAAATAACCTTAACATGAGTAAAGGTCTGTTTCAACTTGATCCCGTTGCTCTGAATTCCTTCAGAATGGATTTAAACAAAAAGGGCAGGTTGTTAAATCTTTGGTAAAAAATTTGTTTTTGTCGGTTGTTTCCCTTACAATTTTATTTTTCAATTTTTTGCTGTATGAGTGTATGTGTATGTATGTATGTGTATGTGCGTATGTGTGTGGTCATTGCAGTTAAATGTGTTTGTATGTATATGTGTGTATATGTATGTATGTATGTGTGTATATGTATGTATGTATGTATGTATGCAGTTAAATATATATATATATATATGTATATGTGTATGTACCTTACCTTACCTTACAACCTCACAAAGGTTCTGCGGGATGATTTCTCATTTCGTGAAGGTCAAGCTTGTATATATATATATATATATATATGTGTGTGTGTGTGTGTGTGTGTGTTTTTGTATATATGTGTGTATATGTATATATATATTTGGGTATGCGGGTATATATGTGTACGTGTATTATTTGTAATTTTTTCAAGTTATATTTATTTTTATTTCTTTATTCTTTTGCGACCTACCGTTTTCTCAGACAATAATTATAAAAACAAATTTGGTAATTTTTTTCCCTTATGCATATATATATATATATATATATATTCTGTATATATTGCGTTTATATTTCGTATATATACCGTAAATAGGTTGTATATATTTTATTGTTCTTTATATATCATCTAGGGATCATTTTGTTTTCCAATTTATATTTATTTGTACTTTTGTATTCGTTTGTGACTATAATATGCATATGTGGTAATTTTTTCCCTTATAAATTGGTGTGCCTCTCTTAAAATTTATCTTTCAATTTTTATTTTTTAATAATGTGACATATATATCATTTTGGCAGCATCTATTAAATCGATTGTAAAACCTCCCTCTTGAGCTTGAATTGGTAGACTCTACTTACAATATTTATATTTATTTTTATTTCTTTATTCTTTTGTGACCTGTTCCATAAAAAAGCCATTTGAATTATATGGAAGGTCGGCCAAAGTGCTAAAAGTGTCTTTATATATATATAATATATATATATAGTGTATATATATGTATATATATATATATATATGTATGTATATGTATTTATGGTTTTTTTTTTATTTGCCTGTTTATTTCTTTATGATTATTTAGGCTGTGACATATATACTAAGGCACTATTTTGTAATTAATTTTTTCTCAATTTATATTTATATTTTATTTTTATTTCTTTATTTTTCTGTGACCATATAAATGTTGGCTCCTCCCACAATTTTTTTCTATGCTTACTATATATATGTATATATTTATATATATATATATATATGTATATATGATGAATAAAACCACGAAGGAAAAAGAAACACAAAGGGGTGCTCAAGCGCTTCGTCTAATGACATCCTCAGGAACACAGGAACACAGGAACACAGGATGTCATTAGACGAAAGCGCTTGAGCACCCCTTTGTGTTTCTTTTTCCTTCGTGGTTTTATTCATCATAAATACTTTTCACGTGTCACTTTCGTGAATAATTTTTCATATGTATATATATATATGTATATTATATATGTGAATGTGTATGTATGTATGTTTTTTTTGTAACCTATATATTGCCTTGATCTGTCCTTTCACTCCAGTGTTCCTGAGGATGTCATTAGACGAAAGCGCTTGAGCACCCCTTTGTGTTTCTTTTTCCTTCGTGGTTTTATTCATCATAAATACTTTTCACGTGTCACTTTCGTGAAATAATTTTTCATATATATATATATATATATATTATATATATATATATATATAATACAGTAGTCCCTCGCCATATCGCGGTTCACATTTCGCGGACACGGTACATCGCGGTTTTTTTCTAGCCGAAATAAAATACGTACTCTAATTGAGTTGACAAAGAACCGCGAGATAGGAAAACCAGCGAAGCTTGTGCTGCTTGAGCTACTTTGCCTATATGATACCGTACACGGCACACCATTGGCCGATGGATGAGACGCGACCAATCAGAGCACGCTGTTCAGTATCCTGGGCGCTGATTGGCTTAGCGTTCGTCGCATCTCGATCTGCAGCCTACCGAAGCATTCAGCATCTCGCCTTGCTCAGTTCGCTTCCACGTGTTATTCATTTAGAAGAGATGTAATGCTCTTCTTTGCTGTGCAGTACATTCATCTCATCATCGTCATCACCTTCATCGTTCAGTACTGCACAGCTAATTCATCGTCATCATCATCATTCAAGTTTTAGTATCTTCGCTGGTGAGTACCCATACGAAATTTTAATGTTGGTAAATTATTAAAAACTGTATATACAAATGTTTTCTTTTTAAAATACTGTTAGTCTCTTTCATACTCCGAGTGTAGAAAGTGTTTATAAGAGCGTGGGAAAGGTTTATAAGAGTGCGGGAGGGTTTATAAAGGCGTAAAATACGTAATAAACATATCGTTTCTACTTCGCGGATTTTCACCTATCGCGGGGGTTCTGGAACGTAACCCCCCACGATATTCGAGGGAATACTGTATATATATATATATATATATATACAGGGTGGGCGGAAAGTAGCTCCCTATTTTGGATTGGTAAAAAAATACGTATATTATCCATTTATTTCAGAAGAAATAATATGAAAGGTAGCATACATGGTAGGTTTTCTCTAAAATTCAATGTGGGCTCCAACTCTTTCCACCAGCTTCTGGAGCCGCCCAGGAATGGTGTCCACTGACTTTAGCAGGAACTCTGGCGGGATGGAGGACATGACTTCCCGAATTCGGTCCTCCAGTTCTTCCAATGTCCTCGGTTTGGTGCGGTAGACTTCTTCCTTTACCCACCCCCAAAGAAAGAAGTCGCACGCCCAGGGAAGTGGGCATCCAGCCACTCACGGACAACAAGAGCGAAGTGCGGAGGGGCGCCATCTTGCATAAATATCAGATCGTCGATGTTCTCCCATGTGCTGACAACCGGCCAGACCTCGTTTCGCAACATAGCAAGGTACCGCTCAGCATTCATGGTGTTGCGCAGAAGGAACGGGCCCACAACCTGATCTGAGGTCATACCACACCACACACCGTTACACTGAACCGATTCTGCCGTTTTTCAGCGGTAACCATGGGATCCTCTCCTGCCCAGTAGTGGCAATTGTGGCGGTTGACAAAGCCTCCAACGTGGAACACCGCCTCGTCGCTCCAGAGGATGTTGCGGAAGAGATGGGGCCAGTCTTCATGCCAAGCCAGCATGATTTCCCCGAACTCCATGCGAATGTCGCAGTCCTCGTCCGAGAGAGATTGGCAGTAATGCGGCTTCCATGCAAGCCAGTTCAGCTCCTTCTTCAGCACAGTTCGCACTGAGTAGCGGGAGAGTCCACTTTCCCGAGCTGCCTGGCGAGTTGACTTTCGTGGACTCCGTACGAACATTTCCTGAACTGCCTGCACCGTCTCCTGGGCCCTGGATGTCGAAGGGCGACCACATCTTCGAACATCTGCCACAGACCCCGTGGTCATGAGCTTCAAGTGGCAGTTCTTGATTGTTTTCGGGTCCACTTGGGCACGTGGTCCGTGAATGGCCCGCCACCATCTTTGAACTCGAACGACAGATTGCCAAACTTCGTACCGTGCCGCCAACTGGGCACGCTCCTGCAGTGTTAAACGCTCAGCCATGTTACCCTTCAATCTGAAATGAAAAAAAAAAAATGAACGTTACAATTGTACCACTTTAGAGAACACAAAGAGAACACTTTAGAGAAAAAAAGATTACCGTTACAATTGTACCACTTTAGAGAACACACCATAACAATATAATAATACAATCACAATTTATACATAATTTATATGTAATTTAAATTAGGGAGCTACTTTCCGCCCACCCTGTATATATATATATATATATATATATATATATATATATATATATATATATATATATATCAGTTGTTTGTTCTCCCTCCTCATCTTGTGCGGAATGCTCTTCTACACAAGCATCATTAATTATAATGTGTGTTGTTTGCAGTTAATATATATATATATATATATATATATAATATATATATATATGCATATATAACTGCAATGACCGCGCAGTATATAAATGAATAGAAACGACATAAGTGTTAAGGAACGTTTCTGCACACGAGGAGGAGAGATAACGAATAATGAAAAATGAGGCGAACCGCCCAGGAATCGAACCCAGGGCCTTCCAATTGCCGGTCGGACGCTCTACCATTATGCTACGGACCTCACTCAATCACAAATCGAAATTCTCCCACATAGGGCAGAAACCAATGCCCTGAGAGGGCACCCTCGCAAATCGTGAATATGCGCATATAACTGCAATGACCGCGCAGTATATAAATGAATAGAAACGACATAAGTGTTAAGGAACGTTTCTGCACACGAGGAGGAGAGATAACGAATAATGAAAAATGAGGCGAACCGCCCAGGAATCGAACCCAGGGCCTTCCAATTGCCGGTCGGACGCTCTACCATTATGCTACGGACCTCACTCAATCACAAATCGAAATTCTCCCACATAGGGCAGAAACCAATGCCCTGCGAGGGTGCCCTCTCAGGGCATTGGTTTCTGCCCTATGTGGGAGAATTTCGATTTGTGATTGAGTGAGGTCCGTAGCATAATGGTAGAGCGTCCGACCGGCAATTGGAAGGCCCTGGGTTCGATTCCTGGGCGGTTCGCCTCATTTTTCATTATTCGTTATCTCTCCTCCTCGTGTGCAGAAACGTTCCTTAACACTTATGTCGTTTCTATTCATATATATATATATATTTTTTTTTTTTTTTTTTTTTTTAGTTCAGGAAGAACCGATTCGCCTCTATTTAAAGGGCATATC